>JAJLVO010000007.1:0-216692 GCA_030564565.1 Pichia sp. NRRL Y-12830
GGGGGGATCCGAGATCCGTGGGCGGGGGCGGGGAAGTACGAAATTGGTAAGTTTAGAAACTGCTTAGTTAAGTAGTTATAAGGATATATTAATATTTTTTGATCTATAAAGGGCCGTCTATAAAGTGGGATAATTAAAGGTTTTAATAGTTACCAAGTAAGTAGTAAGTAGGTTGGTAGGTAAACAGTTCACTAAGAGGTTCTTCTCTTCCATTTGAAACTGTGTGTTTTAGATTTGAGTTTGTCGGACCAAGTGCGGACGGTGGGTGCTGGAGGTGCTAAAAGTGCTGGAAGCGGAGGGGTAGGCGGGGTCGATGAAGTGGATGGATGAAGTACTGTTATTATAGAGTGAACACTGGAGCATGTGCTAATAGAGTCCTGAAGTTGGAGGTGCAAGTCATCCAGCAGACTTCCATTAAGATTATCATCACCATCACATTCCGTATTGCCATTCAAGACTGAATTACCACAAACCAAGTCACCACTATCACTGTTAATTAAACAACAACCATTTGCTTCTTCCATGGTGTAGTTGATAAACTCGTAATAAGAACTCAATAAATAGTTGATAATAATTCTTTCAACTTTTTTCAAAATTTTCGAACATGGCAATTTCATTTTGGACAGTTTAGCAACCAATTCATCCTGTAAGTTAATAACATCATTTTCAATATATTTGGTATAAATCTCAAACCATTTAGAAGTAGACTGATATTTCCGGTAAAATTCGTAGTTTATTAAAACTGAGTTAAGTTCTGTTAAAAACTCGTAGTTTTCAATACAGTGTTTAGCCACCAAGAAGGACAAAAAGTTAATTTTTGAAAATTTTGAATCTGGGTCAATATTGTCGTCTAATATATCTAGTAAGTTCGGTATGGAAGGTGAGGTAGACGTTGAAGTCAAAGTAGAGGTACCGATCATGACTGGAGCGGGAGTGGTGGTGTTGGTGTGGACCAACTGTGTTGTCATGACGGTATATGCAGTTGTATATAAGTTTAGCAGTTATAAGGAAGTCTTTAGATACAGAGAAGGAAGGAAAGAGGAAAGTAATACAGGAACACAAAAAGCCACACATAGAAGAAAAATAAACGGGGCATAGTGCTGGTTAAATATATATAGGAAAAATAACGAACGTGACAAGTGAGAAAAAATAAAACGAGAATTCAGAATCAGGAAGAAATTCGGATATTGGGCGATATCCGCGTCAAACTGCCAGTGCTGGCGCTAAAACATTTCGGACTTTGGGCTCTTTAACCCACTCGCCACTCTCGCCGCTCCCCGCAGATAAACAAAGAAGAGCGCAGAAAAAAACACAGTTGTCATTTGCTTGGCGGAGTTACGGCCGTTTGGCAATTTTAAGGTTTATGGGCTTTCTCCGCGCTTTCATCAGCTGTCGGCGCGCACCGCGAAGAGCTGATCAGCTGTTTCCGAACGGAGTTTGTAATTTAACTTTTAGCTTCTAACTTTTAGGGCTTGGTTGTCGCGCCACGCTTCATGCATGTGCGCTTTTTTGTTTTCAGTCACGCGGGTGCAAAAAAAAAAATAAAAAGAAATTAAAATAAAAAAAAAATCAGCTTATTGCAGCGCTCACGTGGTGATCTGTGTTTGAGCACGCGTCGATAGGCGTGACAATTGAGCGGGTCGATCGACGCACATTATTGTTTTTTTTGGAAGCTTTTCATTTCCTCCCCCCCGATTCAGTGACCCCGAATGAAAAACCTCGTACCCCTCAATAACGAATAACGCCCTGAAGGGCAAAATCTGGAAAATACCTCGCTGAACGCCAAACGACCCAAAAGAGAATAAAAAACCGGAAAACCGTTGCGGCTATTTTCCACTTTTAGCTTTTGACACATTTTCTTTGGTCAGTCTCTCCAACTTTGGAGCTAGCGTGCTCCCTGTTCCAAAACTTCCATAAATGCCACTATGATTCCTCGTAATGTGATATATTAGTATCCATCTGGAAAATATTTCCCCCCTAGTTGTTACCTTTATTCTTACACTTTTTTTCTCTTTCACCAACCTTTTTGTGTCTATAATGGTGGTACTCAACAACCATCTGATCTATGATACTCAAATTTTATACTCTCATCCAGATGTTTCAACTTGTGAAACTTCCGTACATTCGATTCCTTCCTCTTTGATCTCTGTCCAATCAACTTTTTCTTCTTCTTCAACACATAGTTCTCATAGATCTACTCCTGCTTTAAAACATGTGTTGAAATCTAAAAAGTCTACGCTGTATAAAATATCAGCTAATTCTTCATCCATTCATTCTTTGATTTCATCATCATCTTCATCATCTTCGTCACCATCTCCATCACCTTCATCATCTTCTTCATTATTTGATAATGTTTCATTTGTATTTTCAAATTATTCTTGCAGTTCTTCCTCAAATTCAATTTTATCTTTGGATTCATCATCATTAATACTTTCATCATATCATCTAAATAAGGAGGATTTCCATCCCTTGGCAATATCAAATGTTCAAAACGAATTTCACCCATCACCTTCACAATCTGCTATGCCAACAAAACCTTACGAATTTTTGAACAAAATCAAAAATAAAGCCTACAATGTTTATGATCTTTATAATCATTTATTTTCCATTCATAACTTAATACCCACACTACCACAATCACCACCCTCTCTTACTGAACCAGCACCTGATACTTCAATACCATTGAAAACATTTAAAATAAACAATACTATCAATGATTCCATTTTAGTTATATCTCATAAATTAATCAAATCAAGAGAATCTAGGATAAATCCAAATTTTTTGAAACTATATGCCATCAATTCTTCAGTTAATGATACTTTCAAATTTACTGATTCAACGTATTCTGATGCCCTAATTGATTTCTACATTAATGAATTTTTAAATTCAAATTCAAACTCAAACTTAGGATTAACCGATTATCTAAATTCATTAAATATTAATGATTTATTAAAATTTTTGATAATTTCAAAATTTAAAATTCATTCAAATGTTATATTAAATCCAAGATTTGATGATTTTACATCTTGTAAATCTTCAAATTATCTAAACAAGTATAAATTTATAAAATTCAATGATTCAAACAACTCTTCAAATTCAATCAATGGCTCATTAATAAGAAATTTGAACAAAACTATACCTTGGAGTCATAACTTAATCACTGAGAAAAAATCATTCAATCCATCAGGCTATTTAAATAATAACATTCAATACACCGTTAAAAATTGGTGTAATGAAAAATGGTATGATGATGGAAATTAAAATAAATTACTCTATTTGTATATTATAAAAATTGTATATTAACCTTTTATAGAAAAAATTCTAATGACTTAATGACTTTATCACTACATCACCCTTTATTTAATGACTAAATCCTTCCTTTTTAACTCTTTCAGCTTCAATTTTGGCCTTTTCTGGTTCTAAATAAGTCCAACCATCATCAATTACGTCTCCTGATTCTTTGTCAATATTTATAACTATTGGCATACCATTAGGTATATTTAAATTTTCAACTTGATCATCATGTAATTTATAAAATATCGTTAATAATGCCCTTACAATTGAACCATGTGTTACAATCATTATATTTTTATCTTGTTTTAAAATTGGCATTATTTCTGATTTTAAAAACTCCTTTAATCTAAAAATAACCATATCTAAACTTTCACAATTTGGAATTAACTCTGGATGTTTATTTAATTCATCATCAAACTTACTAATCTTTATCATATCCTTATCATTTTTATTATCTTCCTTAGGTGGTGGACATCCATGAATATTTCTTCTCCAATACATGAATTTCTCTTCACCGTATTTCTTTAAAACGTCATTCTTTTTCAAGCCTTGTAATGATCCATAATGTCTCTCATTTAATCTCCACGATTTATTAACATCCATATCTAAACGATTCAAATTTTCTAATATAACATTAGCCGTTTTAACAGCACGTTGTAATCTGGATGTGAACAGTTTATAAATCGGTAAATCAGAAGTGGTTGGATCTAAACTAATTAATTCGGATGTATTCTTTGCTTGTTCAATACCCAATTCGGTTAATGGTGCATTCACCCAACCACAAAAACGTGATTGTTCATTATATTCGGATTGTCCATGTCTTAGAAGAATGATTGTTGGCATCGCTTGGTTGACCAAGATAGAAAGTTCGATTGAATTTTATTTCCATCTTATCCACTAACAGTTGTTTTTATATATACATGTAAGGAAAACTTGGCACCGATATTTGATCGGAATCTCCTGATTTTCGCATTTATTGTTTATTTTTTATTTATTATTTCATTTTATTTTATTTGTTCTGTGTTGAGTTCAGAATTCAGAACTCAGAATTTGGTTTTCGGTTTTTGGTTTTCTCCTCGGTGGCGAATGAGATGACACTTTGACACCACTTCTTATCTTGCTTGCTCTTGTTGTTGTTCTTATTATATCATTCTTTACGTTTCCCTCCCCTCTTGAAACAACAACAACCATGTACGCACATATCAGACCCACACTTAAACATCTTAAACCTTTAAATAACACCAACCAACTAAGGTTTGCAACTACAATCATATCTTCAAATGATAATAAACTTACCGATATGTTAGCAAGATTAGCTAAATTCGATAAACAGTCAAAAATATTTGATAAATTGGATTCGCTATATTTATTAAGTCAAAGGAAAGGATTTTTTAATTTAAACTCTAATAATTTGGAGTTTTTATCAAACAACAACAAAATTAATAATAATTTTAATAACTTATACAATTTTAATAATTTAAATAAATTAGTATCTAATCAATATGCTAATTTACTTATGTTACCAAATTTAAATGGTTCTTCTTCAAATGATATAACAAATATTAATTCTGCTAATTTAACTCCAATATCAAGATCAAATTCAAAATCTGCATCATCTTCAAATAACATTTTCAAGGCTACTTCTTTACCATCTTCAATTACTAATAATATACCAGGATTAAATATTTTCTCATCAATGCAATCATCACGATCAAACATAAATAAACCAGTTGATAAATATTTAAACTTACTTCAAGGTTTAGCTAGAAATGATATCGAATTAAAAAATAAAATTGAAGATGTTTTGAAAGCTTTTGATAACGAAGATGATTCATTTTTCAATTATGTTTTAGAATTTTGGATTAGTGGTAAATCTTTTAATAAAAAGAATTCTAAAAGTCATTTAGATAAATTAGGAAAAGGTCAATTGCCTTCAAATTTAAATGTTAATTAATTAATGGTTTTGGTTTATTTTTGTTTTATTTTATCTATATGGATTATAGATTAGTTTAGGTTTTCTATTTTTATTTTGGCATTATTCATCATTATTTACTATTATTTCAGTTTTTTATTTGAAGCGATTGCAAGCACAAAAGTCATCTTTAGAACAGATTTAGCTCTTTGTAATTTCTTAAATATATTATTATCTCATATAAGTCGTTTTTATCTTTATATATATATATATATATATACAGTTTTAACTAAATAAAATTATTTTTTATCAGGTAAATTTAATTCGTCATTATTATCAATAACTTCAACTTCTTCGGAGGCATCAGCTTGTTCAATCTTATTATAATCTTGATCCCAAACTTTTTTGATTCCAATATCATCCAAATGTTTCCATAATTCAATATCAGCAGGATCAATATCCGGTTCAACCCACAGAAATCCATCACCTGATGAATACCAATATTGTCTAAGCATCACTTCTTGTTCAGGTTCATTAATTTCAAATCCCATTTTTTGAATTCTTGAAACAACATCCCTTGTTGCAAATCCATCCAATCCATTAATTTCTGCATCAGCTTCTAAAATTTTAGAACACATTTTCATTTGATCAACTTTTAAATACCAATCAAAAGGCATGGTTGATTGTTTAAACATCAAATTACCATTTTCTAAACCTTTTGAACTAAATGCTAAACCAGCTAAAAATCCACAATTTATAATATATGTTACAATACATGCATAAATACCATAAATTCCAAATGATGTACCACCTGTACCTGCACTTATAATTTCTGGAAAAAAAACTGAAATATAGCCATGAATTCCACCAATCAATCCAACTATTGAACCACCAAATATTTTCAAAATACTAAATAAATTATCTCTCTTATGTTGAATATATCTTTTATTACCATTAGTTAAATCTACATAATCTAAAGCATTTTGAAATTTTGAATCCCATATTAATTTACGAAATGGAATAAATGATATGTTAGATGGTATAAAATTTGACGAATTCAACGAATAATATGAATTTATGATTGTTTTCAAAGTTGGGAATAATGGTTGCTTTATGAACAATTCTCTCAATAATGATTCATTTAAATTTGTTTTTGAATCAGTTAATAGTTTGGTTAATAATTTATTAGATTTTTGAATATATTCATTTTTTTCAGGTGTTAATTTATTAAAATCATAAATTAAACTTTGATAATTTTCAATAGATTCATAAATTTTCAATATTTTCAACTCATCTTTAGGAATTTCTTTCTTGTTTAAATATTCAGTTTCAACGTAAGATTCCAAACTTTTAAGTTTTGACGCAAATAGTTCATCAGATGTGGATTTCGTGGATTTTGATTTTGTTGTTTCATCAATTGTTGATTGATACCTTATAAACCTGAAATTACTTTTCAATATCGTTGGATACGGTATGGATCGTTTAGATAACGGGAATATTGATTTTGTACAGCTAATCATATGAATGTATCTGTGACCTAAGAATTTTTGCAATATCTGAATGAATTAATTTAAAGTTCCTTAATCGTTTTGACAAATTCATGTAAATGTTAGTAGTAAAGCAGTTGTAGAGATTTCTTGGTTGGTGCACGGATTGAATAAATCCTAGAATAAAAAATAAAATTGTAAAATTGCAAAATTGCAAAATCCAGGGAATTTGAAATTTCCCTTTTCTCTTTTGGGAAGACTTGATGAAAAAATTTTTATAAAATTAAATAACTTTTAAGTTTTTTTTACAAAGATTCAACTAATTTCTTTAATTAAAATACACGACCCAATTTCTATCAAATTATGGTTGCTCCAACTGCTGCTAGAATTGCACCCACTGCAACTACAAATGTTAATGTCATAAATTCAACTCAAAGTACAATTGATAATGATGATATTTTAATTGATACTAATTTAGATGAAATACAAGAAGATCAAAATAATAATGCGAATAATGAACAAACTCAAGGAAGGCAGCCAAGTGCATCTTTAGTTTTAGATGAAACGGGGAAACCAAAGTTCCAATCAGAAACAGATTCGGTTAAAAAAATTAAACTTGAATCACGTAAAGTTCCAATTCCACCACATAGAATGTCACCATTAAAGGCAGCATGGCCAAAAATATATCCGCCATTAGTTGAATATCTAAAACTTCAAGTTAGAATGAATCTTAAAAGTAGAGCTGTTGAATTAAGATCTTGTAAAAAAACAACCGATCCAGGTGCTTTACAAAAAGGTGCAGATTTTATTAAGGCTTTTTCATTAGGTTTTGATATTGATGATGCAATTGCACTATTAAGATTAGATGATTTATATATTGAATCTTTTGAAATTAAAGATGTTAAAACATTACAAGGTGATCATTTATCTCGTGCAATTGGGCGTATTGCAGGTAAAGATGGTAGAACAAGATTTGCAATTGAAAATGCAACTAGAACCAGAATCGTACTTGCAGATTCAAAAATTCATATTCTTGGTGGCTTTACTCATATAAAAATGGCAAGAGAAGCTGTTATGAGCTTGATTTTAGGTAGTCCACCTGGTAAAGTTTATGGTAATTTAAGAACAATCGCTTCAAGATTAAAGGAAAGATATTAATTAAGTATTTGTCGCTTTTTATATATATAATGGTTTTGATTTTTTTATAGTTAATCAAATAAATTGATTAATGTTTCGAAATATAATAATAATTATACAAATTCTAATTAAACTTCGGACACAAGTTGTCTCAATAAACCAAATTGATATGCATCTGAAACATTGCCAAAAATTTTAAAAGTTTTGGTTAAGTCTTTAACATCAACAGTATTAACCCATTTACCTGAACAATCACAATGATTTGACAAATCATCACTTCTCATTTCACCACATTTATTACATTTATAATCCTGTGAGAAATAATTCATCAATAGTTTATTAAACTCATAAATTAATCTCTCCTCAATAATTAATTTTGAAAATTCTTTTTGACAATTGGAACATTTCCATAAAATTGATTCATCATCTTTACATAAATCTAGATCTCTAATTGTATAACATGTATCACAAATGAATTCAGAAATAATTAGCGATGTCGAAGGGTTTTTGAAAATACCCTCATTGCTAAATTCCATTATACCGAAAAGTCTCAATAAATCACGACGTAACATTCTAACTTCCATATTTCTTTTCTTAGATAAAGATAGAATTTGACATAGGTATTTAACTAATTCTAATGTTGGATTTGTTAGTTTCAAATGCGATCCTGATAAAATTGGAAATTCATATTCTCTTGCCATTTCTGAATCTCTAATCATATCTGTTTGTTTTGTGATTAAAGTATTAATTCTTTTCAGTAAAGGTTTACGAAATGTTGAACATAATCCTTCGTTATTAATTTTTTCAATATCAATATCATCGTCATTGTTTTTTTGTTGAGCTAAAATTTGTGTAATTTGAGTTTGCCTGTTTCGTGCCTGAGACTTTTGTGAGCTTTCACTTTTATTATACTCCTTTTCTCTATCTTTGATTAGTGCATCTAAAATCATAACAACCCAATCTTCAAATTCTTCATGTAAAATAATTGGCAGATAATTTTTAATTTGCCATTTTGAAACATACTCTAATTTATTATTGCTGTTATTGTTTGAATCCTTTTCTGTTGTTTCAATTTCTTCATTCACTTGATTGGTTGTTGAGTCTGAAACACCCCATGAAAAACTACCAGCAAAATTATACTTATCCATCCAAACCAACATATCCCAATATCTAACGACATTAAGTTCTAATAAATTAAACAATGGTTTTGATCTAATACTTGAAATAACATATTGCCCATAAGCATAGGAATTTTCAACAACTGTTTTATTGGTTTTAACAATGATTTTATTTCTATCGGCAAATACAATGGATGAGCCATTTCTTTTAAATTCATTTAGTAATTGCACCATTGATTTCTTTGTTAAATTATGAATATGATAATGTAATGATGGGTCATATAAAAAGGATGAAGAATTTGAACACCATTTCAAAAATAAACTGATCAACGCATCTGCTTCACTTACATCTTTGATTGCATCGTCCCACCATGATTGAATCATATTTTTCAAAACTAATAATGCTGGACCTGAAAAACTATTATCTGCAAATGTCGTGTTATGATTATCACCATTTTCTGAAATGTAAACACCTTCAGCTTCATTGATTAAGCTTGATGATAAAATTGTATTAAGCGTTAAATTTTTAACTTCAATTTCTAAACAAACAGTTTCATAGATTTCTGGTTTATTGAAAACTGGAAATTTGTGTGATTCATAATCCGATGATAAGAAACTTTCCTCTTCTGCACCTCCGTAATCGGGATTCGAATTTGGTGACCACCATAAAACAATATTATTTTGAATTAATTTTCTTGAATAATTGATATCGATTAAGTAACCAATATTATCAACGTTTAGATTACATAATGGAACATTTGTATATTTTGATAGTTGCATTAATTTTTTAATCCATGTTGATAACGATAAATAATGATTGATAATTCTTTTAATGATAACCGAATGCCACGATAACGCTTGGACTTGGATTTCAGATACACCCATATTAATTGTTGGTAAATCATTTGAAATTTTAAAAATTTGTTTCAGTTTTGATGCAATATGTGATTGGATAACTAAAATCATTTTGGATGCAGAATTTGCTGTTATGTTTGTCAATTTTGAAATCATCTTTTTATAAATTTTTGAAATATCAGTAAAATATTGAATTTCAAACTCAATTTCTGGTTTATAATCAATTATACCATATAGTTTATCAATAATTTCTTTCTTTTCTTTGAAAATTTCTTCATAAACACTTTGAAAATTTGATGGTAATTGTTGAGCATTTGATGTTGGTTTTAAAATGTAAACATATGACATGTTGTCTGATGTATTGAATAAGGTGAAAAATTCATACGAATTTGAAACAATATGCAATAAATATAAAAATCCCATCGAAAACCTACTTAAATAACCATCAGATGGTAACAAACTTAAATCTTCTTGCTTAAATCCCTTTTCAAATGATTTTACTAAATTGCCAACTTTTGATTCATCGAATTTAACACACGTACCAAGTTCCATTATTGCTCTTTCAGACGAAGTAATATGTGATTCATATATACCTTCAATATCTGTACTATTAAAAATACTACTTGGTTTATTCATTTCTTCTTCATAAGTATTATATGCCATAGTTAATTGGTACACGGGTTTATCACCTGTTGAACTTGTTGGTAGAACGCTATTTGTCTTGATAACTTCACAGTAATCAATTTGATCCTTTGGAAATTCTCTATTATTTTTGAAATTCAAGTAAATTTTTTTAGGAATTTGAATATGAACAGTTTGTAGTTTCCCATTAATGACAACAAATGCTTTTAGCTTGCCAGGGTGTGTTGGGTCATATTTATATTCGATAATTTGCCAAATTGAATTTAAATAACTTTCAACTTGATTGTTTAGCAATCCGTTCATTGCAAACGATGATGATGATGAGGTTAGATTTCCTCTACCAAAAATCTTCTCTCTTCTCTCTCTTTCCTTTGCTTTGATCTTCCATTTAATTTTTTGGTATACTAAAAATGCTGGATAATCAACCATTGGATCAGGCATTTCACCATTGTAGATTGCTTGCTCGTTTTCTTCCAAACCAACATCATCTTGTTTCTTTCTTTTCATTGATGTAACTTTTGCAACTCTTTTACCATTTGAACTAATATTTGAACCAAAATCTTCAATGTCTGCATCTGGGAAAACCGGTTTCGAACCCTTTGGGGCAGTTTTGAAAAACTTAGTTAATGAAGACTGTTTCAACTTATCATCACCAATGTCAATTTTTCTTTGTAACCAATCCGGATGTGCTACTCTTGGAACCGGATTTCTAACACCTTGTAATGCAGCTGGAATTGTAATAATTTTTTGAATAACTGAAGCCAATCTTTCTCTATAGTAATTCCAATCAATAATTGTTCTTGGATCAAAAGTTGTTAATGATGGATCACGCAACCACCTACGTAAGTATTTAGTTTTGATATCAATCTCAGATGAAAAAATGGTTGTTGGAATTGCACGTTCAGTAACTGAGCTACCAATTGGTTTTTGTGCAATAATATATTTACATGCCAAGCCAGCATCCTTAACCATTTCTTCGCCTAAAAATTCACCTAATCTTTTAGCTGTTGTAATAGATGTTGATTTTTGATTACCATATTCTTCTAATTTTTTTGACATACTTCTATTTTCACAAATTAATTCAATTAAATCTTCATCTTCTAACATGGCACCTTTTGTATCTAAAACATCCAACCATCTATTTGCAACATTTGCAACAGTTTGATAACACCCTTCTAATGAATCACCTTCAAGAAATAATTTGAAAATATCAGATTGAAAATTTTTAATTAATTGCAACTCACCTCTTCTTTTTAATTCAAAACCTTTTAATTCAGCAAGTGAACCATCAAAATTAAAAACCGCATATCTTTTCTTTAAACCTTTACCTTCTTCTTTTGAAGTCGGTAAAACCATTGCTTTATAAGGGCCGTCAACTTCAAAGAAAATTGAATTGTCAGCTTTGATTTCATATTGATATCTTTCAGAATCCACTAATGTCTGATATTGGTGGTTTGTAAATTTTTCATGAACTAAATAATTAAGCATTGAACATGGATACGAGCCATTATAAGTTTTGCCATTTTTAAGTTTAAAGTTGTATTCTTCTGGGAAACTTGATGGTAAAATACACCAAATACCATCAGTATCAACTTCTAAGGGTCTACCAAATCGTTGAACCAATTGTCTCGCCATTTGAATAATTGTTGCACCTGTAAGACATGTAATACCTGCCATTTCCATGGAATACCATCTTGAACCTTTACGCATAACATAACCATAGAATGAATTCAAAATAACCTTATGAGCTAATTGTAATGAATCATACAAAACAACCATTTTTTTTGCTTCTTCAACCGAATGTTTATCAGAGGGATCAATATCTTTAACTTTACCTTTCCAAACTTTTGCTAAACCTTTGAAATCATACCTTCTATCACGGAAATTTCTAACTGTATCAACATAAAAAGGATTTTCTCTTTGACAAATAATTGCTTCACGTTCAACAGTTTCAGTTAATTTAATTCTATGATAAACTTTTCTTGAATAATCTGAAATTTTCTTTTTAATATGAGCAACTTGTTCGTTATATGGTAAATCATTAAATTTTCGTTTTGGTTCATTAAATCGCTTTGCTGGGAACATCTCATTTTGAGCCGCATTTTTAATCATATTATACTCATTCATTTCCGCTGGATAATATTCCCCTCTCCAAGCCCAAGTTAATCTTCTATCACATTGCTTGCCAGGTCTATTAAAGTCACAAGATGCGCAATCTTCTTCAGATTTCATTGAATCTGGTTGCAAACGATTGGTCGTCATAATGTTTGGATACATGGAAGCAACATCAACATGATAAATTAATGGAGTTTCATGTCTTTTAACATTTTCTTTCAATTTTAATAATTGGTCTTTTATTTGATCATGAACTTCATCAAAATTTGTTATATCCTCAAGTTTTTTACCTCCTTCAACAACAATTGCAAAAGTTAAAGAATTTTTTAAATCTGCAATAACTTCATCAACAGCGGTTGGATCAATCGTGAAATGATTTTTTATATCAGCTCTGAAAACACCAGCTTCTAAAGACTCGACATGCCCTCCAACATAAGTTTCTGATTCTAACAGATGTCCATTATAAAATCTTTCAGGTGGATCCATATGTTTATTTGGTAATAGAATATTATTAACATAGGCTTGAACCATTAATAACATTTCGCATAAAGTACCTGTTCCCTTTCTCAAAACCTCATCAGGATTCAATGGAATGATTGTACATAAAGAGAAAACAAATGGATGAACGTATTTATAGTAAAGATAATAAGTTGCGACTGCATCAGACACAGAATATTCAGATAGTAATTGTGGACGTTCATAGGCATATGGTGTCATCAATTCAGGATCCAATTCGGTTGGATTGTAACCTAATTTTGCAGTTGTGACAGCTTTTAAACCTTGGGAACCTTGTGGTAAGTAAGAATCACGTTTAACCCACCGATAGCAATCCATGTGCGTACAATAACTTGATTTATATTCACCTTCTGCATCTTTTGCAAAACCAATTTCTTTAAACATATCTAGATTATGAAATAAAGCTCTTGTTTCAACAAATGGCCAATCAAAAAAGTCACCATTAAAAGTTGCAATAACAGTTGGTCTAACATCTCTTATATGTTCAAAAAATTTTTCTATAAGTGCCTTTTCATTTGGTTCATTGAAAATCATAAATTCACCAGGATATTCTGGCTTTGGGGTATATTCAAAATCTTCAATATCTTCAGAAATAATTGATCTGTTTGTAATCAAAAACCCATCACCATCAATCATATAAGAAATCATCATGATCTGATCAACTTTTGAGTCCGGAAATTTTAATGGTGCCTTTGTAGTTTCAATATCAAATGCTAGAACAACCGGATCTGCAAACGCAATTTTTTCTTTATCTTCTGTAATTTTAGTTTCTGATGGTGTGACTTCAACATCGTACCATTTACCGATACGTATATTTTCATCAATCGAAACTCTAACATGATAAGGTACATCGTATTCTCTTATATCCAACATTAATTCAGATGCATCTGTGTATTTTAAATTTAGTTCATCTTCTATATCAACATCCATCAAAAGATCATCATTTTCAACAGTATTATCTTTCATAATACTTGAATAATTTAAGTTAACAGATTTATAAATATCATTTGAATCTTTCTTTTTTTTATTTTTATTAATATAAGGTTGTATTATTTTTCTTGCATTAAGTAAATCAGAAATATTATTGAAAGATAGTTTAATTAAAGCTCTTTGCATACCAGTTAAATGGTTTGATAAGTCCAAATCTTCCTTTTGAACGCTTGAAATTGATTTAACAATTGATTCTAAAGTCCTACGTAACCATTCTTCTAATTCAGTTTGCTTACCATCAGGACACATAACAAAGAAATAAGGGTCAAATTGATAAGAAACTTTAAAGGAGCCACCTTCTTCATCAAGAAAATAATAATCAACCCCAGATAATTGGGAATGAGATTCATCATCTTGAATTAAAGTTGGATGCATATTTGATAACCATCCTTTCCTTTTCGGCCCTGATTCAAATTTATCAAAACCGAAAATTGTATCAATCCGGTCAACTTCCCTGACTTGTAACATTTTTTCTTCATCTTGTTCGTTAATATATGATCTTAAATTATCAGCATTATTATGCTTATCTTTATTATTTTGGAAATTATTGTAGTTTTTTTGGAAGTGTTGATTGTCTCGACTAGTATTGTTATTTGAACGCTTATTTTTAACGTATCTGGCAGAGGTCGAACCTCTAAAATTACCACGAGATGACATAATAAAAAAATTGTATTTATGTTTGGAATCCTGGTTTTGAAAACTTAAGTTTAAACTTGCATATCTCCAACCAATTATTCATGTTGAAACACGTCTTTCTCTACGCGTCTGCAAAATAGACGTGTGCTTGATTTCGCGGTTGAGGGTTAAACTTAAATTTAATGCACATCAAAGTTTGTTCTTGATTGATTTCTTTGCTTGTGTTGTTGTGCATTTTCTCTTTTTTTTGGCCAAAGGACATTGACACTATACAACACAATGTACAACCCGTACCAGACCCATCCCAATACTTCCAATCCAGTTGGTGACAGCATGCCCAATGGTCAAACGGGACATCAATTTCAACCTCAAATGAACATGCCACAGCACAATCAAGGTCAAAATTTTGGTTATCCTCCACAACAAAATCAACAACAAGGTGATCAATTCAATCAATTTTTCAATGATCCAACTACCCAAATGGGGTTGAAATTTTCACAAACTGCTTTCAATGCATCACAACACTATATGCAACAAAATTTGGAACAATTTGTATCAACTAACGATATTAAATATTATTTTAAAGTTTCAAACGCATATGTTTTGAAAAAATTGATGTTGATTATATTTCCCTACAAAAATAAGGGATGGATAAGACATGGTAAGGGGGATAATACTAATACTGGTACCAATACTACAACAGAAATTTATGCAACTCCAATCGAAGATATTAACGCACCGGATTTATATATTCCTGCTATGTCATTTTTATCATACATTTTAGTCTGGGCATTAGAGGAAGGTGTTAAGGGAGATTTTCATCCAGAAATGTTAGGATATGCAACAACTAGAACGTTAGCATTTTACATCATGGATTTTATCTTACTTAGAGCCTCGTTTTATGTATTAGGCATCAGTTCAAGAAACAGCAAGATGTGGGATTTGGTCAGTTATACCGGATATAAGTTTGTACCTGTTTTTTTGATGCTGCTGATGGGTATTTTTAGTAATGGATCAGTGATTACAAAGTATATTGGCCTGCTAACATTGGTATTTTCACACGGATTCTTCCTAATGAGAAGCTTGCGATACGTGGTTCTTCCAGGGGGTGGTTACGGCCATGGTGGAGAAAGCAGACTACGGATCCAGTACTTGTTTGTGTACTGCTTTGTGGTGCAGGGGGTGTTTATGTGGCTGTTAACCTAGGAAAGTGGTGTATTGTGTAGCAGTAGACGTGACGTGTAATGCGGTCGATCGACGCGCTTTCCATTAAATTACCCGGCAATCAAGTGAAAAATCGTGCCAAGTGCAAAATGAAATCGAAATTGGAAATCTCCTGAAATGAAAAATTTTCATCTCTTCACTTTCCCTGTCCTCTCTCGCACACTTCGTCCAATTTATATATTGCACTTCTTTTCTTTCTCCTCTAGAGGTCTCCTGCTGTATCTTATTTCTACATCCAACAACAAATAATCCTTCAAAATGGGTACGTATATATTTCACAATTGCTTTTTCTGATTTTCATTGGTTATTTTGTTTGAACTTTTAATATGCTTTCACTACAATTTGCTACGTTTCAACTTTAGATTAGCTTGTGAAGAAAAAACAGTTGAAGAAAAATATCACTACACAAGAGTATAATTAATAATATTTAATTGACTTAAATAGATAAACCAATGGACTAAACGATGCGTCTTTTTAAATGTTCATTTTACTAACATTTTACTCACTTATTTATTATAGTTAACTTCACTGTTGAACAAATTAGAGACTTAATGGATCGTGTTACCAACGTCCGTAACATGTCCGTTATTGCCCACGTCGATCACGGTAAATCCACTTTAACCGATTCCTTAGTCCAAAGAGCAGGTATTATTTCTGCTGCTAAGGCCGGTGAAGCTAGATTCACTGATACCAGAAAGGATGAACAAGAAAGAGGTATTACTATTAAGGCTACTGCTATCTCCCTTTTCTCTGAAATGGAAGATGATGATGTTAAAGACATTAAGCAAAAGACCGATGGTAACAAGTTCTTAATTAACTTAATTGATTCCCCAGGTCACGTTGATTTCTCTTCTGAAGTTACCGCTGCTTTAAGAGTTACCGATGGTGCTATGGTTGTTGTTGATACCATTGAAGGTGTTTGTGTCCAAACTGAAACCGTTTTAAGACAAGCTTTAGGTGAAAGAATTAAGCCTGTTTTAGTTATTAACAAAGTTGATAGAGCTATGTTAGAATTACAAATTTCCAAGGAAGATTTATACCAAACTTTCTCAAGAACTATTGAATCCGTTAATGTTGTTATTGCAACTTATCACGATCAAGTTTTAGGTGATTGTCAAGTTTACCCAGAAAAGGGTACTGTTGCCTTTGGTTCTGGTTTACACGGTTGGGCTTTCACCGTCAGACAATTTGCAACTAGATATTCTAAGAAATTCGGTGTTGACAGAGAAAAGATGATGCAAAGATTATGGGGTGATTCTTTCTTCAATCCAAAGACCAAGAAATGGTCAAACAAAGATAAGGATGCTTCTGGTGCTCAATTAGAAAGAGCTTTCAACATGTTCGTTTTAGATCCAATTTTCAGATTAATCAACTCTATTATGAACTTCAAGAAGGATGAAATTGATACTTTATTAACTAAATTAGAAATTAACTTGAAGTCTGAAGAAAGAGAATTAGAAGGTAAGGCTTTAATGAAGATTGTTATGAGAAAATTCTTACCAGCTGCAGATGCTATGTTAGAAATGATTGTTATTCACTTACCATCTCCAGTCACTGCTCAAAATTACAGAGCTGATCAATTATATGAAGGTCCATCCGATGATGAACATTGTTTAGCAATTAAGAATTGTGATCCAAAGGCTGAATTAATGTTATACGTTTCCAAGATGGTCCCAACCTCTGATAAGGGTAGATTCTATGCTTTCGGTAGAGTTTTTGCAGGTACTGTTAGATCTGGTCAAAAGGTTAGAATTCAAGGTCCAAACTATACTGTTGGTAAGAAAGAAGATTTATTCGTTAAGGCTATCCAAAGAACTGTTTTAATGATGGGAAGATCTGTTGAACAAATTGATGATTGTCCAGCTGGTAACATTATTGGTTTAGTTGGTATTGATCAATTCTTATTAAAGTCTGGTACCTTAACCACTTCTGAAACCGCACACAACATGAAGGTTATGAAATTCTCAGTTTCTCCAGTTGTCCAAGTTGCTGTTGAAGTTAAGAACGGTAACGATTTACCAAAATTAGTTGAAGGTTTAAAGAGATTATCTAAATCCGATCCATGTGTCTTATGTTACATGTCTCCATCTGGTGAACATATTGTTGCTGCAACTGGTGAATTACATTTAGAAATTTGTTTAGGTGATTTACAAAACGATCACGCTGGTGTTCCATTAAAGATTTCTCCACCTGTTGTTGCTTACAGAGAAACTGTTCAAGCTGAATCAAGAATTGTTGCATTATCTAAATCTCCAAACAAGCATAACAGAATTTACTTAAAGGCAGCTCCAATGGAAGAAGAAGTTAACTTAGCTATTGAAAATGGTATTATTGATCCAAGAGCTGATCTTAAGGTCAGAGCAAGATTAATGGCCGATGAATATGGTTGGGATGTCACTGAAGCAAGAAAGATTTGGTGTTTCGGTCCAGATGGTACTGGTGCTAACGTTGTTGTTGACGAAACCAAGGCTGTTCAATACTTAAACGAAATTAAGGATCACGTTAACTCCGGTTTCCAATGGGCAACTAAGGAAGGTCCACTTTTAGGTGAACAAATTAGAGGTATCAGATTCAATATCATGGATGTTACTTTACACGCGGATGCTATCCATAGAGGTGCTGGTCAAATTATGCCAACCATGAGAAGAGTTACTTATGCTTCTATGTTATTAGCTGAACCAAGAATTCAAGAACCAATTTTCTTAATCGAAATTCAATGTCCAGAATCTGCTATTGGTGGTATTTACTCCGTCTTAAACAAAAAGAGAGGTCAAGTTATCTCTGAAGAACAAAGACCAGGTACTCCATTATTTACTGTTAAGGCATACTTACCAGTCAATGAATCTTTTGGTTTCACTGGTGAATTAAGACAAGCAACTGGTGGTCAAGCTTTCCCACAAATGATCTTCGATCATTGGGACACTATGGGTGGTGATCCAACCGATGTTTCATCCAAACCAGGTACTATTGTTCTTGAAGCAAGAAAGAAGAGAGGTTTAAAGGAAAATGTTCCAGGTTACGAAGAATATTACGATAAGTTATAAGTATTTTTGTTATACTTATTATATCAAATTATTTTTTCTTTTCAAACTGTATTTTGCATTTAGCCAATTTTTATACATGAATTCTTAAGTGAGGTTTTATTTTCATTAATTTAGTTTAATAAAAGAACAGGACACTTCTTATCAATATTTTAATCCTTTATAATAAATTTTAATTTATTTATCAAAAAAACTAAAAAGAACTGTAGTCGATTGTGTATTGTAATTATTATATTAGTTACCATAATTTACAGAAATAATACACAAATTTAATCTAATCTATTTTAATCTTTATTTAGTAAATCTTGAGCTTTTACGTATGTTTTGTGCATTTGTACGTAATTTAACTCTATTTAATCTAGCTCTTAAAACTGTACCTTTACGACTATTATCCTCCTTTTCCTTTTCAACTTCATTGTTATGATCATCTATTTGATTGTCTTCAAGATTCGGTGATTCATGTTTACGTTTTCTTAAATTTCTACCATCATTATAACCATTTGATTCATTATTTGATAATTGTGAAACATCAATACCTAATCTTTTCATTTCTGCACTACCTTTGAATGATACTTTTTTTAGCTTTGGTAGATTTGATGACGACTTAGTTGATGAAATGTTATTATTCTCATTTATTGAGATGATTGATAAATCATTATTTATTTCAAAACTACTCTTAATTGAACCCCAGTTTTTATCTATAACTTCATAATATTCTCTAGCACTTGAATATTTTGCCTTTTTATAACGTTGCCACGCCTTAAATAATTTTTGAATTTCATACATTTTATAGTTATTGCCAAATTTAGCATTTAAAACCCATTGACTGAACTTTTCAATATCATTAATTAAACCTTCTAAATTTTCATACTCTGCATTCTGTGACTTTTCAATAATTTGGCAAATATTAGGCTTTACTGAATATTTTGGAATTGTTAATGACTCATCTAAATGGTTTATAAAAAATGATAATAAACTATGATAAACCCAAGTCTTTGGCTTGTAAAATAAATTTAAAGTTACTAATTTTTCAACTATTAAATCATTTGAAAGTTTTGCTCTCTTGTTGATAAGTTTCAGTAACTCGTTTATTTTATTAATATCTTTTTGAAAGTATTCAACTGCATTAATACGATTATCTAACGAATCCTCCGGCAAACTTGCATGATTGAAAATATCTGGTTTTTTAATTAATGGTTTACCGGTATGTTTTCTTTTTAATGTGTAATATTTGGCAATTTGATTCAATGTAATTTTTGAAATTTTTGGTAGTTTGTTATCGCTTAAAAATTTAATTAACTTATTGATTATTATATTTGGAATAACATAAATATTTGAATATAGTCTCCATTTAAATTTTTCAGATTTTGTCATCAGAAGCTCATTAAATTCTTCCTCTGTTACGAATGTCATTTCACTCGTTTTCTTGAGATCACTATTTACAATATGTTTTTGTTTATCATGAAAATATAATTTTGTCTTTTCAATACCTTTGTTAACATCATGATCTATTCCCCATTCGATCGGTGTATGTTTATCACAATAACTTATGAGAGTATTTTTATCAGTCGCAGCAGTTTTGATTCCCTTTTTGTATTTCATGAATAAAGACGAACGTTTTGCACACGTCACATGATAAGCACTAAAACATGATGGTTTGGAACATTGAATACAAACCCCAACTTTTTGTTTGCATATATAACAAATTAACTTCCATCTACTTCTTGGAATATTATCAATACCTTCTATTGGCTCCATATAAATAGGATTCGCAAAATATAACTCAGGAGTCCATAAAGTACATAAAACATGAGCCCAGTCACCACCATCGGTTTGTTTAAATGCACCAGTTGTTGATGGACAAAATATACATGTTTCATGAGTATTTCTTGCAATTAAACATCTACGACATAACCATGGACCTTCGGGTATAAATGACACACCATAACAATCTTGGTGAACTGCAATATCACAACCATCACAGAATATGATTGAGTTTGTGGAATCGCAATCAGTCAAATCACAAACTGCACATGCTTGTTCATCTTGATTTAAACACCCCGTACCATCATCTGAACCATATAAAAGAGCATTTTGCTGTGTTTCATAATCAATTATTGTTCTATCTTTAATTGTTGGCGGTAATAATCTCTCAAATTGATAAATTTGAATCTCCAAAAACGTTATTATAATTTCAAGTAACTCCATTGATATTGAATTTGAATCTTTGGAAACTTCATTTATCCAATTCAGAAATAATAAATCAGTTTCATCCATGTCGTATTGAACTTGAAACTTTTTTGAATGATACATTAACTTACCACGAATCAATTCATCTCTTGAAAAATCGGGTCGAATATATGTATCAGTTAATGAAATATTTTTAGAGTTATCAATATTTATATTAAAAAATCCTAATTTTTCCATTGTCTGATTTGCTTGGATTGGTGGTATTATCAAGTCATCTTCTGAATTAAGATCAGTTGGTTTAAAAATTGGTATTTTTAACTTACTCTGTCGAATAATGTCAACTCTTTGTTGCCTATTTAAGTGTTTTTCTAAATCTTTAGAATTTTCCACAATATTTTCATAGATTTTACCATTAGAATATTGAAAAACTGATAATAGTTCCTCTGGATCTAAATCTTTATAATATTTTGTAAATGGAGCTTCTTCACGCGGATTTTGAAGTTCAAGATAATCATCCGGTGTAGGATTAATAACCACTGGTGGTACTGAATTAGAACTCATTTTATTCACCAATCAGTTTCAAATTATCTCCAACACACTTTCTTTATAAAGTCTTAGGTGACATGTTCATCAACCAAACCTATCATTTTTTTTCTTCGTAGTAAACAAGATTGATCAAGAGGTCCAACGATGCGCATAATACCACCGCGAAACACGTGACTTTATAAATTTGCACATGCACACACACACACACACACACACACACACACACAACACACACATTAAAAGTTAACAGCATGCATGCCCAGACAACACATACACATCCCAACCTGTTTGTTTGATGTGGAAAAGATGTCGGTGGTGGCAAGTTAGAAAATATAACGATACTTAAATAAATTACTGTTGTTTCAGTATTTACAAATAATTAAAAACTAAAAAGAATACAATCAGGTAGTTCTAAAGATTAAATATTCTCCATTTGAAAATAGTTTTGATACTAGGGTGGTAAATTTCCAGTCAACTTGAGTTTGACAAAAAACAATTATAAAGTATATTAGTTACAATCTCTTGAATTTTACTATATAGACCAATTTAAACAAAATTCATAAAAAGAAAAGCTGTCTTTAATTATAAAATATCGGTTAATTCAACTTTAGACAGAACAAATGAAAAAACTGTGAAAATCTCATAAAAGTCGACCAGCTTTCAGTGAGAAAATATACTTTAAATTTTTGAACAGAATGTTTTTTGCGTTTAGTATATCTTAATAAATGTAGACAAAATTTATCATGTTTTGCGTGAAGCTTCAATAACAAATACATTGGATTTTTATTAACTGAAATACTAAAATTTTAATTTGAATAAATCAAAACTGAACATATTTCAACAAGTTCAGTGAGGCAGAATTTGACATTTCCAAAAACTGATATGAGAGAAATGGATTATGTTCATCAATTATTTCGCATCATCGGTGTAAAACCTAATTAAAACCGGCATCAAGCATAGTACTAAGCAAATAGTTCCAGTTTTGGGCATATTCACCAATATGTTTTCTTTCATCTAACACGAGGGAATTATGAAACTATGTGTAGACGTTAAATAGTAAATAGTAAATAGTGTTTTGTAAATGGCAAGGTTTAGACTGCAAATTGTGGAGGTGGAATAGCTCGCACCAAAAACCCGAAACTAGAATGATTGTCAAACTAAATTGCTACTGAATAAACTGCTGCAAACTACACCCTTTTTTTCTGCAAGTCTTACAGAGTACACACCATACACATAATGAACAGTTCTCGTGACAGCATATCGCACAAAGCATATTTGAACAACGGGTCTAACGCATTCCAAGATGACTGGGATCAGCAGTTCAACGATCTCACTTCTGGTAACGGCAATAACTTCAATAATGTTGAAGATATTACATCCTTTAATAATATCAGCAGTCTGAATTCAATGAACAATATGAATCACCTGAATTACAGTAACAATCAAAATCCAATAGATAGTTTTAATACTAATCTTTTAACAACTGATAGCCAATCCAATGATAGCAATAATAACAATAATAACAACAATAACAATAGTAACTTTGAGTTTGATAATATAGATAGAAATTTCGTTAATAGTATGATAGGAGATATGGATTTAAGTTCAAATTTAAATGAGAGCCCACAAGTCAGTTCTAATAATACCGCTTTCACATTGAATGATGCACCGTTAAACTCTGATAATTACCTCATGATGGATAATGTTGAAAGTTTATCAGGTACAACAGATGCAATTTCAAATTCAAGTTTCCAAAGTCCTGTTCCAATTTCAAGTTCAGTGGCTAAAAATTCATCATCTTTAAGAGATGAAGCGTTTTCTCCACAATCTTTTGGATTTTCAGCAAATTATGGTGGGGGTAATTTGACTAAAACTTTATCCAACACTCTAGGCAAAAGTTATGGTTCACAGTTAGAAACCTCATTAAATAGTTTAATATCACCAAGCTCAACTTATGATGGATATTTAGACTCTCCATATGGATCTCTAAATGATGATCGATCCCCACTAAACTCTCCTTCGTTCAAAAGCCTGGGCTCACCATCATCAGTTGGAACTCATTTAAACCCAAAAAGTGCATTAAGTAAAGAAAGTAAACTTTCAAGACGACGGGAATTACATAATGCTGTTGAAAGACGAAGACGTGATTTAATTAAAGAAAAAATAAAAGAATTAGGTACATTGATTCCACCAACTATGTTGTTTGATTGTTGTAAAAACAAAGCTTCAACAAAAGATACAACTAAGGCAAACAAAAATATGATTTTACTGAAAAGTGTTGAGTATATTATTTATCTAAAAGAAATTTTAGACACTCAAGATGATAAATTACAAGAATTACAAGAAAAAATTGATAAGCTAAATTTGAATAACATTTCAACCACCAACAATAACGAGATTGTTGATCCTGGTTTAGATACAGGTCAATCACGTTCGCCCTATAATGATGAAAACAATTATAATGGGAGCTATAAGTACAATATCATTAATAATAACGATAATAATCCCCCAGCTAAATATTATGATGACGGTAATCGTATGAAAACGAATGATTCGGTGACGAATTTAAATAATTTCAAAGATAGTATTTCTGCATTCACAAATGATGCGGGATTGAAATCAAATAATTCAAAGCTGCGATTTATGGATTTTTCAAATATCTCATCTGAACCACTGGACTTCAGTAAGTTATCCAATTCTGTGAAAAGTCCAAGTGAACTTAGTAATAATAGTGAGAACAACAATAATAATACTACTAATAATAGTAATAATAATAATAATAATAATAATAATAATAATAATAGTATTAATAATAATATTAATGATGAATTAATGTCCAATATTGATGGTAATGATGATTCATTATCGTTTGATTTGAAAAATAAACAAAATAATACCTTTTCTTCACCGAACGATGAGTTTAGTAATCTGATCGATCAGCCAACCCTTAAATTTGAAAATGATGCTGATTTTCTTGATCAATTACTGTCTGGTGTCCCAGCTAATGATTTCAACAATAATTAATTTATATAGTATACATGTATAGTAGAATGAACTTTAACCTATTTCCTATTTCCTAATAATTTTTAATGAAATGTGAAATGATCTTTAAGCGAAAAAGAAAATTCACAAACGAAGCTGTTTATCTTTTTCAACACCTGTCTTAAACTGATTTCCGGTTTTCTTTATATATATCAAAACATAAATCCAAATTACAATGAGTGTTGACAATGATGCACAATTCCTCTCCAATTGGAGGAATACTAGGCCGAATGGGAATAACAATGAGTTTACAAATAATGCCGGATCATTTTTTTCGAATTTAAAATCGCAGATTTCAGATACTTTACATGATACAGTTGATGGAGCACAAAACATTTTACCACTAAATACATCAGATATACTGGGAAGCACTACTGAAGAACCTTCATGGTTTCAACTATCTAGATTTGAAAGATACGCAGGTTTCATTCTTTTATTGTTAGGCTCAATAGCATGTTTTGCACTTGGTTTCTTTTTATTTCCAGTTTTAACATTGAAACCAAGGAAATTCGTTATGTTATGGACATTGGGTTCACTACTATTCTTTTTATCATTTGGTGTTTTACAAGGCCCTGTTTCATATATTAAACATTTGTCGAGTAAAGAAAGATTACCATTTACAGCAATATTTATAATAAGTCAAATTTCAACAATTTATTGTGCAGTTGTTTTAAAGAGTACAATTTTGAGTTTGATTATGGGTATAGTTGAGATTTTATCAATTTTATGGTATACAGCAAGTTATTTCCCTTTTGGGGCACAAACTATGCAAATGCTGTTTGGAGTTGGTGCTCGTCAAGTTAGCGGTATGGTTGGCTTATAAAACACTATAGTGATATTTCAATAAAATAAAAAATAATTTCGCATGTATACTGTAGCATAACTAATAACTAATAACTAATAACTGATAACTACTCAGTTTAAAAACACAAAATTCAAAACTGAAATGAAATCCGAGATTCTCATGAGCATTGCTTAAACTGGACATCTTAACGGGCTTCAGAAAACGTGACAAAACCATCTAATTTTTTAATTTAACGGTCCATTCTTTTAGCCATCATCCCGTTAAGCCGTTAATTAGATAAAATTGAATCTACACAATATTCCACCTACATCGTCGAATAGCATATAACTGCACCCGAAACCCTCAGTTTCAATAGTTCTTCCTACTTTAGTTTGTAATTCTAAATCAGTCAAATTACAAATTACACTTTACCGAAGAAGCTAAACAATGACACATATACATATAAATTTTGTATAAATATACTAATTTGCTAATTTAGCTTGTAATTGCTTTGCAAAAATACTTAATTCGCCCATATCAGCATTTTTAGCTGGCCAACCAACAATTAAACCTGTCTCTTCATCCCTTTTTGGAATTAAGTGGAAATGAACATGGTCAACTTCTTGATGTGCAATCCTACCATTGTTTTGCAAAACGTTATAACCATCACCCTGTGGGGAATCAATATCTAAGTTTAAAGCCAATGCTAATTTTTTTGTAACTGGCAAAATATCAGCTAAATATTCATCGGGGATATTATGTAATTTTGCACCATGGTATTTTGGGATGACTAATAAATGGCCCTTTGAAGTTGGTTGAATATCAAGAAAAGAATATGAAAATGGAGTTTCAATCAGCTTGAAAGATGGAATATCACCTATAAAAGAAATAAAATGCTATGTTAGTTTTGTACAATAACTAAATGTGGGGGTCCCAAAAAATGGGTGTTTAGTATCAATTGAAAGACCACATTAACACATACCTTTAATAATCTTGCAAAAAAGACAAGAGGCTTCGTGAGATACAACAGATGCCATTTTTGAAACGTTTTGTGTGAAAACCAGAATAAGCTTAAATGGCGTTTACGGTAAATCACAGGTTTATGGTTAATATTTGAATTCTGATTCCTGACTTCACATTGAAAGTTTGAAATTTGAAATTTACCACCGAGGGCAAATCAAAATTTCGATTTCCAGAGTGTTTGACTTTGCCACCGGTGGCGACTCATTCATTTCACTTCTTTGCCTTTATTCTTTTCACTTTATCACATACCTCTTTCATTTCCCAGCTTTGACGTTTATTAGCACGAGAAGCAATGACAGGCGAAAAGAAACCACTTTTAGACGCTTCCGGAAGAGAAGATGTTCCTGAAGATACCACAGCAACTGCAATTTTAAGAAGAAAGAAGAAGGCAAATGCATTAATCGTTGATGATGCAACTAATGATGATAACTCAATTATTTCAATGTCATCAAATACTATGGAAAAATTACAATTATTCCGTGGTGATGCTGTTTTAGTTAAAGGTAAAAAAAGAAAAGATACAGTTTTAGTTGTCTTAGCCGATGATGATATGGAAGATGATATTTGTAGAATTAATAGAGTTGCTAGAAATAATTTAAGAGTTAGACTAGGTGATATTGTTACAATTCATCCATGTCCTGATATCAAATTCGCAACAAGAATTTCTGTTTTACCAATTGCTGATACAATTGAAGGCTTAACTGGTTCTTTATTTGATGTTTTCTTAAAACCTTATTTTGTTGATTCATATAGACCAGTTAGAAAAGGGGATCATTTTGTTGTCAGAGGTGGTATGAGACAAGTTGAATTTAAGGTTGTTGAAGTTGAACCTGAAAATTATGCAATTGTTTCACAAGACACTATAATACATTCAGAAGGTGAACCAATCAATAGAGAAGATGAAGAAAATAATCTGAGTGAAGTTGGTTATGATGATATTGGTGGTTGTAGAAAACAAATGGCACAAATTAGAGAATTGGTTGAATTACCATTAAGACACCCACAGTTGTTTAAAGCAATTGGTATTAAACCACCAAAGGGTATTTTAATGTATGGTCCACCAGGTACCGGTAAAACTTTGATGGCAAGAGCTGTCGCAAATGAAACTGGTGCTTTCTTCTTTTTAATTAATGGTCCTGAAATTATGTCCAAAATGGCAGGTGAATCTGAATCTAATTTAAGAAAAGCTTTCGAAGAAGCTGAAAAGAACGCACCATCTATTATTTTCCTTGATGAAATCGATTCAATTGCTCCAAAGAGAGATAAGACCAATGGTGAAGTTGAAAGAAGAGTTGTTTCTCAATTATTGACTTTAATGGATGGTATGAAGGCAAGAGCAAATGTTGTTGTTATTGCTGCTACTAATAGACCAAATTCTATTGACCCGGCTTTAAGAAGATTTGGTAGATTTGATAGAGAAGTTGATATTGGTATTCCTGATGCCACTGGTAGATTAGAAGTCTTGAGAATTCATACAAAAAATATGAAATTAGCTGATGACGTTGATTTAGAAAAAATTGCATCAGAAACTCATGGTTATGTTGGTGCCGATATTGCATCCTTATGTTCTGAAGCTGCAATGCAACAAATTAGAGAAAAAATGGATTTGATTGATTTAGATGAAGAAACTATTGATACCGAAGTTTTAGATTCATTGGGTGTTACAATGGACAACTTCAAATTTGCTCTTGGTAATTCTAATCCATCAGCATTACGTGAAACCGTTGTTGAAAGTGTCAATGTTACTTGGGATGACATTGGAGGTTTAGATAGCATTAAACAAGAATTGAAGGAAACCGTCGAATATCCTGTTTTACATCCAGACCAATATGCAAAATTCGGTTTATCACCATCAAAGGGTGTTTTATTCTTTGGTCCACCGGGTACTGGTAAAACTTTATTAGCAAAAGCAGTTGCAACCGAAGTTTCAGCAAATTTTATTTCTGTTAAAGGTCCAGAATTATTAAGTATGTGGTATGGTGAATCTGAATCAAATATTAGAGACATTTTTGATAAAGCGAGAGCTGCTGCGCCAACTGTTGTTTTCTTAGACGAATTAGATTCGATTGCAAAGGCAAGAGGTGGAAATATGGGTGATGCAGGTGGAGCTTCCGATAGAGTTGTTAATCAATTATTAACTGAAATGGATGGTATGAATGCCAAGAAAAATGTTTTCATTATTGGTGCTACCAATAGACCTGACCAAATTGATCCAGCAATTTTAAGACCTGGAAGATTAGATCAATTAATTTATGTTCCATTACCAGATGAAGAAGGTAGATTATCAATTTTAACTGCACAATTAAGAAAGACACCATTGGAACCAGGATTGGAATTAAGAGCAATTGCAAAATTAACCAATGGATTTTCAGGTGCTGATTTATCATATATTGTTCAAAGAGCTGCAAAATTTGCAATTAAAGAATCAATTGAAGCTCACAAATTATTTGAAGAATCACAAGTCAAAAAAGAAGGTGAAGAAAATGGCGATGTTGAAATGGTTGATCAACCAGATCCAGTTCCGTACATTACGAAATTACATTTTGAAGAAGCAATGAAAACCGCAAAAAGATCAGTTTCACCAGCAGAATTAAGAAGGTATGAAGCATATGCACAACAGTTACAATCTTCGAGAGGTCAATTGAGTTCATTTAAATTTGATCAATCAACAGGCTCAGCACAACCAACTACAAATGAAGCAACAACCGCGGAAGGTGGAGCAAGTTTTGGGGATGTTGAAGAAGAAGATGATTTATATAGTTAATTTAATGATTAAATAATTAAACTTTGTTTATTTTCGTTTTTATAATTTGTTCTTATCTCTATTACTATAATTGAATTATAATGATTAAGATTATTAATATATTACTATTTTAAGTTAAGAAAAACAAGCGAGATTGATCTATTGTTGTAAATTATAAAAAAATATAAAAAAACATTAAAAGGAATTGAAATAAAATTTTGATAAAAATTAAGTAATTTGGTATAATAAAGAAATAAATGAAGAAATAAACGAGTGTAAATAATAGGATTAAAGAAAAATCAATTATGCAATGATAGAAACATTTGAATCATCAACAGAATCGACAAGATGAATTTCTTTATAAATATTCTTGTTATTGATATTATTATCTGATAGATTGGCTAGATGTAAAGATTTTCGGCTATATTTCAAATTGGAAACAGAAGCTGTGGATGTTGAAATAGGTAACAAATTGATAGAACTTTTTCTTCTTTTGATTATATCTGAAGATGAAGGTAGTATTTGATTTGAATTTGATGTACATGATTTTGGTTTTAGTCTTAAGGGACGTAATGAGTATGAGATATCGGCGGTAGTTGTAGTATTATTATTGTTGCTTTCTATTTCAACTTCAACTTGATAATCTGATGATTCGATCGATGATGCAATTGATTGTTGTGAATCTTTTCTAGGAAGTGAATTTGTCATTAATGAGGAAACAGTTGATGTTGAAGAAGATGATGAAATTAATGAAGGTAAAGAAGATGATTGTGGAAGTTGTTGAGGAAGTTGTTGTGGTGGAGTATAATGAATATGTTGAGATAATTTGAGGATTTTTTCTTCATTTTTGATCCTTAACTTTCTTTTAATTGGATCTAAAAAGTACTGAAGAGAATTAATTAAATCTATATTCTGGAAATTTATGTTATCCCAACCAATATATTGGATGATTTCAATCTCTAAAGCATTAACTTCTCTTAGATTTAATAAACCATTGGTATAAGTTGTCCAATGTTTGTTCATTGGTGAAGAATCATTTGTAAATTTAGCAGCTAATAATAAAGAGCCCAAGAAAATTCTATGATGTGTGGTTTCCATACCAATTGAATTTGAAGGTATGATTTTTTTCAACCGATTAAGGTAAATTAATGTTGTCATTAAAGTTGTACATTGAACATGAGAATGATTAATTAAATTGTAAATAAAAGTGTATAATGAAGGAATTGATGATGCCGAATCATTAGTTGGGGATTGTGGAGGAGTTAATAAACCATTATTAACGTTGTTGATGTTATTACCTTTAACTTCAATGATTGAAGCTGTAGTAGAAACCAAATATTGAATCATTTCAGAATCTATTGGTTTATTTAGGAAAATGTAGAGTGCTTCTAAACTTGACATGGTTGATTGGTTAGTGGGTATCTAGAATTGTTTTGTTGGTTGGCAGTTGAAGGAAAAAGTGTTTTACTTGAGGTTTTTCTATCAAATTATTATAGCAAAGAATATTGAAATAATTGGATAGTGAATAAAGAATGAACAAAATAAGCAAATTGCGACCTATAGTAAAATGTAACGAAGTGAAGGATGGTGTGTTATTACAACGTTGATAGTTCAGTGTTTTTTAATGTCTTTGGTGAAACAAAGAAAAGAACGTGGAGGTTGGTGAAATCTACGGTGACAGTTCTTGGAAGAAGACACCAATTGGGACAATACACGATGTCTTCTCTTTTGGGAGTGAAACTTTCCTGTTCCGGTGCGTTCAGGGGGCCAACGCGTCACGAGGGCGTGGGACACGCGCAACGCGTGAAGCGGGAACGACGCTTTGACGCGTGTGCTGCCGGGCTCGGTTCGTCGCGGCGTGCGCGCGTTGGCCCGTTTCTGTTTGTGGTTTCGGGGCGTCTTCCGACAGAACATCGTGAAGCAACAGATGGCCAGACGTGTGTGTGTTGCAGGGCTGCCAGTTGCAGGGCTGCCAGTTGCAGGACTGCCAGCCACTTGGCCAATGGACACGGAATCGGCGTTTGGCGCTTGGCGGTAGAAAGCTCCTTGTGTTTTGAAGAGCGTTGTAACGACAACTACGTTTGCTATCTTGATTTCTATGGTTGTTATTCCACCCTGTGTGCACCGCTCATTGCACAAAAGCGTATTTGCAACCGCATCCCTACCAAATTCGAAGTTTGAGATTTGTTTGCGAGCGATCACAGATTAAAGAATGAGAGGATCCTGATTTCTGATTTCTGATTTCTGATTTCTGATTTCTCACCAGGCCCGTTTCGTCGAAACCGCCATGTTTTAAATTATAGTTTCTATTTTTCTATTTTTTTAGTTAACTGTTTACAGAGTACTCTGTCCTGTTTCCTGTTTTATCGCATTCCCCACTTCATTTGCTTACATTCATTGCAGTTGTCTTAAACAAACTTATTCTCAACCATGTCTTCTGAGAACACCGTTTTGCTCGCCGATACAACCCCTATCAACCGTAACTCATTTCTTCACAATCTTGACAAGGTATGTCTCTCAACTCTTAAATCGTCACCAGTTAACTGGCTTTTAATTTTTGTTCCAGTGGGTATCTTGTCTGAAAAACTAGGTTTCAGTTCTTCCATTATTTTTATTACCAATTTTTTTGCAATTATACCACTTGCATCCTTATTGGCTTACGCAACCGAAGAATTAGGTGAAAGTTTACATAATGACTCAATTGCTGGTTTATTAAACGCAACTTTTGGTAATGCAGTTGAAGTTATTGTTTCAGTTATTGCTTTAAAGCAAAACCAAGTTACAGTTGTTCAAGCTTCAATGTTAGGTTCAATTTTATCCAACTTATTGTTAGTTTTAGGTACTTGTTTTATTGTTGGTGGTTTGAAATATAAAGAGCAATTTTTCAATCAAACTGCAGCTCAAACAATGGGTTCTTTATTGGCGGTTTCTGTTATGGCCTTACTATTACCTGCAGCATTCTATTTATCTTTGCCTAAAAAGACTGATCATTTAAATGATAAAATTTTGGATTTATCCCGTGGTACTTCCATTATTTTATTATTAGTTTATGTTTTCTATATGATTTTCCAATTAAAAACCCATAACTATCTATTTTCTGATGGATCTCAACCACCTTTACCTACTGATTTAGAAGCAACTGTTGAAAATGGTGACGAAAACGATGAAGATCCTTATTATGGATCAAATGATGATCAACACAGTAGAAGATTATCGATTATTAATAGACCAAAGTCAATTTATGATTTGGATTCTTCACCAAAGGAAGGCCATTTATCAGCAACTGCATCAATTATAATTTTGTTACTTTCAACTATCTTTGTTTCAATAGCAGCTGATTATTTGGTTGGTACTATCGATGAAATTGTTGAATCTTCTGGTTTATCTAAAACTTTCATTGGTTTAATTGTTATTCCAATTGTTGGTAATGCTGCTGAACATGTTACTGCAATCTACGTTGCATATAAAAATAAAATGGATTTAGCTATAGGTGTTGCAATCGGTTCATCCTTACAAATTGCAATCTTTGTAACTCCATTATTGGTTCTTACTGCTTGGGTAATGGATGTGCAAATGTCACTTTATTTTAGTATGTTTGAAACTGCTGTTATTTTTGTTGCCGTTTTCATTACGAATTCTCTTATACTTGATGGTAGTTCAAATTGGCTTGAAGGTGTACTTTTAGTTGCAACTTATTTTATTATTGCAATCTCTTTCTTTTTGTTCCCTGATACATTAGCCGAATAAATGATACACAAACTCTTTATATACAAATAAAAAAATCGTTTCTATACTTTCTTTCTTTCTTTCTTTCTTTCTTTCTTTCTTTGTTTTTTATAATATTAATCTATGTTTTATTGAATGTTTTAGACACCATTCATTTAAAAATAATGAGCCAAAATTAATTATATTATTTAAATTCCATAACTGTGAACAAATTGGTAAACAATAATTAATACCTAATTTAAATTTCAATGCTGATACATTTAACGGATTGGTCAATATAATTTCATTATTTTTCAGTTTGGTTACCTCTCTTAAACTTTTATCCCATAAATTTGGATAAATTTTCAAAATCTTGAATAATCCAAAATTCGTCTCTCCATTTTTAAACTTTTCTTTAATATCAACTAGTAATTCTTCATACTTATGAACATAATTTGTCAATTGTGAAAAATTACTGTGCTGAGTATTATCTTTGACATTCTTGTTATTATTATTATTATTATTATTATTATTATTATCATTATCAAGTTCAATATTCTTAGTTACTAAATTAATCTGTTTTAAAATTAGTTCAGATAAATATATTTCAATAAATCCATTGATATAATAAATAAATCCAATTAAATGTAATAAATTCTCAAATAGTCCAACATCATTTTTCTGTTTTAGCAATCTAATAACTTTATTGAAGTTAGAAATCATCTGTTCTCCAAATGACAATAATGTTGTTATATCTCTTCTTTTTCGTGATATAAATTTAATATAATTTGAATCATTTTCCTTAACTTCCTTTGTTTCATGTTCTTTAGTTTTCAAATTTATCAAAAATAATAAATATGATTGTATGAAATCTAGTAATGAATTCTCATATTGTTTTTCACTATAATACGTAATTGCTGATTTTTTCAATTTCTCTGCAGTTTCTTGGATTGATAACGTAGATTCAACATTTGATGATAATGCCCTCGAGTTTGATCTTGAAGACGCTGTAGATCTTGCTTCAGATATGGATTCTTTAAGGATAGTTTTCTTGCCTTGTGCTGATCTTGGTGTAGATACTGATGTAGGTGGTGATAATGCAGCATGTGTAGTGGGTATATTTAACGTTGAATCCAGTTTATCTAATGATAGCTGACTAATATTGTAGCTAATTAATAAATCATTGGGTAATTTATACGATAATAATTTAGGTAGTTTCAATCTTTTACCGTTATTTAAACTATTTTCAGGATATTTGTAATCATTTATGTTCAACGTTGTATGAGTTGTTGGCAATAATTGTGATGACGTAGCTTTTTGCAAAGATATTTTCTTCTGTGGACTAATTTTTGACAAATCAATATCACTAAATGAACTCATGATCACTATTCTTTTGTAGTATAAAATAAAATAATGTAAGAGTTTCAATTTTACAATCGGTAAGGAAGGACCTGAATGATAAATGCCGGGTTGACAGCAGGTTTTCGCCGCCTTTCGCGGATTTCCAAAATCAAAATTTGAAAATTCAAAGTTCAAAGTTCAAAATTCAAAAATCAAAAATCAAAAATCAACATTTTGCAAATTTGAAATTTGTAAATCCATGTCCGAGGAGAAGATTAAATGAGTTGAAAATTTTTATAACACCCCCCGATGAACCCTACCTAGCATGGTTTGTTCCTCTTACTCCCAGAACTTACCTTCTCAAATCACTGCATCAACCCCACTCGTATGTCCACCAACTCCATAAAGCTTCTAGCACCAGATATTGATCGTGGATTAGCAGAATTAGTCGCTAAGAGACTTGGTTTACCCTTAACACCTGTTGAATTCAAAAGAGATTCAAACAAGGAAGTTTTATTTAGTATCGGTGAATCTATTCGTGATGAAGATATTTACATTATTATGCAAATAGGTGCAGGTCCAGTTAATGATAAAGTTTTTGAATTGTTAATCATGATTAATGCTTGTAAGGCTGCATCGGCAAGAAGAATCACTGCAGTTTTGCCAAACTTCCCTTACGCAAGACAAGATAGAAAAGATAAATCAAGAGCTCCAATTACCGCCAAGTTAATGTCCGATATGCTTGAAACTGCAGGTTGTGATCATGTTATTACAATGGATTTACATGCTTCACAAATTCAAGGATTCTTTGATTCTCCAGTTGATAATTTATATGCAGAACCTAGTGTTGTTAGATATATTAAGGAACAAATTAGTATTAAAGACGCAATTATCATTTCCCCAGATGCAGGTGGTGCGAAGAGAGCTGCAGGTTTAGCTGATAAATTAGATCTAAATTTTGCTCTTATCCATAAAGAACGTGCTCGTGCAAATGAAGTCAGTAGAATGGTTTTGGTTGGTGATGTTACTGGTAAAATTTGTATTATTGTTGATGATATGGCTGATACTTGTGGTACCTTAGCAAAGGCTGCTGATGTTTTACTAGATAATGGTGCAAAATCAGTTATTGCAATTGTTACTCATGGTATTTTAAGTGGTAAAGCAATTGAAAATATTAATAGTTCAAGATTAGAAAAAGTTGTTTGTACAAATACTGTTCCTTTTGAATCAAAATTATCAAAATGTCCAAAATTAGATTCACTTGATATTTCCGGTGTTTTGGCTGAAGCAATCAGAAGATTACATAATGGTGAATCAATTTCTTTCTTATTCACTAATGCTCCTTACTAATTATTTTGTTTCTAAGTTATCCTATTGTTCTCTATTTCCATCCATTTCTATATTTTCTTATTCGTAAAAGAAAATAAAAGCTGCTAGTTTTTTTTTACAAAACAAGAAGCTGTCTATATATTCAGATACTATACATTTTTTTATAACTTTTTGAAACTTTTATTTATTAAATTTAGATTTTAATGGTTGATTCAACATATATAAATCTATAAACCATAATCAGACGGATTAAATTCTTCTAAACTTTTCAGAATAACACCATGTTCATTATTTCCACCAATAAGTGCGTTAATCTCATCATTTGGAATAACATCCAATGCTCTTTCATCGGGAACCCAAACCACGTAACCACCCGCTCTTTTACCACTGATGATGCCGGGCATTGCATCTTCAAAAATCAAACATTCTTCAGGTTTAATTGAAAGATTATATCTGTTATTGATTGTATCTAATCCCATCCACCAAATAAATGGTAATGGTTTACCTTTATTTGCAATTGTTGGATTATCCCCAGTAATTAAATTATTATCAAATAACTTGAATAGTGACTCATGCTTACTTGTTTTCAAAAGATATTTATCTTTATGGGATGAAGTGCAAACACAAATAGGTATATTTTTAAACTTTAAATATTCAACTAATTTTTGTACACCTGGTAAAATTCCAACGGTGGGCCATAATTCTATTTGTCTATCACTTGTTAGTTTGTATAAGTCTTCAGCGGTGGTTTCTTCATGCAGGGCATAACTATCAATAACAACTTGACATGCTTTCACACCCGGTAAGCCTTGTAGTTGAATTTTAACATCCCAAGTTAAACCTTCCTTTCGATTAAAACTATTGATAAGAATATCAGAAAATGAAATTGTGTAAATTGTTTCACTATCCAGTAACAATCCATCCATATCGAAAAGACATGCTTTATATTGTTGTTTGGTGTCACTCATTGTTGACTTTTGTATATATAAGATTTCTGACTAAAAAAAGAATGAAATAGGGGCTAAATCGAATAAAAATGTACAATATCAAAAAATTCTTAGGCAAATGTTAGTCATAGGAATTTTTAAAAACCGTTTCTTTTTGTTTTGACTCATTAGAAAAATTAATATTTATATAAAAAAAACCGAACTATATTCCAAACTAGAATGGTGGTAAGCTGTTACGACAAACAGGACATTGTAATTTATACATCATCCAGTTTTCTAAACAAGCAGTATGAAAAACATGTTTACATGGTGTAATCATATATTTCCTACGTGCAATCAAATTACTTGCTCCTTTGCCAATTGAAGTTGGTAGTAATGATGTTGAAGCATTATCATCTGTATGTGAAGAGTTGGAATTTGGTGTGTTAAAGTCTGAATTTGAATTTAAAACAGGAATTTCCAGCTTTTGCATACAAATTGCACAATCTGTAACGTATTTCAAATCTCTATTATCTTCGTTGGTTGATGAAGATCTATCACTTACAAGTTCATTAGCATCAAGATTAAAGCCTGATTCTATGTCCCCCTTGGAAAGGATTGGATGGTAATCATATGCTTTAGGTAAATAGTCATCACTTAAGAAAAATCTTGGACCTAATAATTCTTGTAAAAATAAAAATAATATCTGAATACCTAACCATAAAAATAAAAATACAACGAACCCAAAATCTCTATGATGATTAAATGGATTGGCAAAACTTTCAATATAAACAACAGGCAATAATCTTAATATTGATGTGATAATAATAAATTGCCAACTAAAACTTGATCTTGACCCACGTAAAATATTTCTATATATTTGTGGAACCCAATATGAATTAAAAATTGTTATGAATATATATTCAAAGATTTGACGTTGTCTTTTAGGCCATGTAATAACATTTAAGAGCACAAATAAAAATACTAACATTGTAAAGAAATGACGTGTGTAAAGTTCTGCTCCAACAGCCTGTTCATCAGCAACACCGCCGACACCAGAATTTATTGTATTCATTGCTGTAGTTGTTCCATCATTTGCAATCGCAGCATCTCTTTCAGTACGTTCATCAATTGGTGTACCCTGCAACATTGTTCTCCAATCTAATGGTCTTTCGTTAATTTGTGTGCAGTAGATTTGAATTGCATATTTCATTTCATAAATTGCCGAACAGGTAAATGCCAGAAATGCACAAACTGCAAACTGGATGTATAAGTCAGTAAAAATCATTGAACATAATAGAGAAATCACAGACAGTGATCCGTCTGCCATATTCATAATTGAAATGGTCCAAAATGATAATTTTGATAAGGTTGATGGAGTATTTGTTTGGGCCATTTGCCTAATTAAAATTAAAATTTGTGTTAGAACAACAATTGATGCAACTAAAACAACTTTTTTCAATCCATTATCATAAATTTCATCCCTTGAACCACTTGCTGGTGCAACATCTAAGACAATGTCACAATTTGGTGAATATAATAACCCATTCGAAATTTGTAATTTTGGAACTATTTTGTGAGGTCTTCCAATTGGATTTATTAACTCATAATCAACTTGTTCAAGTTCTTGTTTTGTTAAATTAGTAGACTCAAAATGGAAATATCCAATGTATTCACATTCTTCTGAAGCATCAACAAATTTTTCAATTCTTTCAAATGTCAGATCTTCAATTTTACTTTGATTTAATTCATTGAAAATTGCCCATTTTGAGTTTTCATAATAGTTACCATCTGATAGATGTAATTGCGGTAATGCATAAAGACCATCAAATTTTGCTGACCTGCTTATAACTATAACATTACCGGTATCTTGGTGATAGACCCCTGATAATGACATTATGTGTTCATCGGTTTCAGAATTATCATTCAATGTTAAACCTAAACTCAATAATGTCGTGCTGTTCAAATTAGCGGGTATCTGATCATTTGTTTTTGTATTTGTATTAAAAAATGATAGTTTAATTGACCCTTCGGCCTCTGTAATATTACCAATTCTTTTAACCTCTGGTGAAGAAACTTGACTTATATCTAAAGATCCATAATCTTCTTCTTCATCATTATGGGAATCATCATGATCCTTCCTAAGACGTTCATTTAATCTGTATTCGTACAACTTCTTTAAATAGTTAGGAATTGGAATTGGAATTTTAACTAATTTATTCTCTAACGGTTCTAATTTATTAAAACCTCCTCTCAAAGAACCAGTTATATTTAATGGAAAAGCTCCAGTACTTTTCTTTTTCCCAATAATTTCATCACTTTCATCATCTCTAGTTGATGGTAATTCAACAACTCTACCCTCTGAGTTCCAAATATTTGCAGCACGTCGACTTATGAAATTGGGTAAAATACTTAAAGATTCGTTTTCAATAAATGGACTAGGTAATTCTTCAATAAATGGCAATTTGCTTATATTTCGACCGACAACTGCATCCAAATAGCTTAAATGAAATCCAGTCAAGTTGCCATATCCGGAATGATAATCTGAAAGTAACGCATTCCTTGAAATATTAGCTTCTGCTTTATAAAGATCTAAAATTGTCGAACGATTTATTTCAGGAGGATATCTCTCTTCAATATTTGGATTTGATGACATTATCCATATGAATAACATCATGAAAAAGAAAAACCTTGCTTGTGAATTCATAATGATAAGAAACCAAAGGATGTATAAAATAGTGTACTGGAATGAATGCAAAGAAGTGACGTAACTTTAATAACTGTAAAATGTTTTGTTAACAATTTTTTTGATCGGTATATTAAAGCTCAAATTATAGAGCTATTTAGTGGCTAATTTTCGTTATTGCAAAAAACCGCCTTGGTATGCCCCTTACTAGATCAAACATGTAAACCATGGTCAAAATAATATAAATTCGCGACATGAAAATATGCTGTTTTTCCCAATACAGTAATAAAAATCCTAAATCCATATCTAAAATTCGTAAGTAAATAATACAGATTAGTCGATTACATAATATCACAGGTGTGTGAGCTTAATAAAAATAATATACAATTAGAAAAGAGTGCAGTTTTTAATTCGTTCAAATCAATCAGATTTTTTAGCAAGTTTTTCAGCCTTTGCTCTCTTTCTATTTTCTCTTTCAGCTTTTGCTACAGGACCAGCTTCAGTATCAAGGCAATGATCCCAAAATGTGAAAGAGGAAGCATAGTTACCAATAAAATAATGATGATGTAAATCATGATGTTGAGCACCTGCCCAGAATGGAATAAATTTGTTTAATGACCAGGGAAAGTCATAACCAGAGTGTGAATCAACAGCTTGAAATAATCTTAAGATGACCCAAACAGTAATGGTAAATAAATGTAAATCCCTATAAAGATATGCATATAAGATTGGAAAACCGACAGTACCTGCACCTAAACTAATAACTTCAGCTGGATGGGCATATTCAGCTGTTAAACCAAATGGAGCAGCATATTTATGATGTTGCTTATGAATATACTTATAAAATGGACCATAGTGGAAAAGTCTATGAGCCCAATAATGCCACATATCTTCTAAAAGAAAAAACAATGCCCATTCTTTTAACATTTTTGTTAATGGTGGGAACGGAACAGCAACACTAATACCCAATGATTGACATAATGGATGGAAAGTCCAAATTGGAAAGACTTCAACTAAGAAATGGGATTTTAAAACAGATTTTAAACATTCCCATTGTTCTTTATCGCTTGGAATATAAGTTGGTTGAATTTTCCATTTTCTAAAATAAGGTAATTTATCAATAATATACCATGGAAAGCATCTACCAAAATAAAATAATTCGTGAGCTAAAAAGAATAATAAACCAGTTGCAAGGACATCGTTTTGCATGTAAGCATACCAAGAGGCCCAAAGCTTTTCAACAAAATTAAGTTGCTGTTGATTTTGGAAAACGTTTTCAACAACCTTGAAAAAAGATGGAGATTCAACAGTTTGAAGAACCGTAGAGTTGAAAATTTCAGTCATTGTTGAATGTTTGATTTAAAAATGAATGAACGCAATTTATTTAAAGAAAGAAATAAGTAAGTTAATATAAAATAAAGAAAGTTAACATAGAATAAAGTAAATAAAAAAAGTACATTTCAGAGAAAGAAATGTGTCTTTATATGAGAGATTGTGTTTACCATGTTATTATAGACACTAAGTTCAGTGGAATAAAAAAAAGCCGGAACGAAATTATCATGCGATAAAGCTATCAACTTGGCACGCTTCATCTATTACTGTTCAAACGCTACGAGCGGAACGAACAAAAAACTTAAACGATCGGAACGAAAGTTGCAGGGCTTTTCAAAAATACATACTTACACGTGACATTTTTGATTTTTAAACCCTTTATTACAACCCCCGCGCACCGCACGTACTATTTTAAATTCAGCATCGCGTGTAATTTTCACAGTCACACATCCCAATATGGAAAACGTCTCAGACCTCAGCGTGAGCTTTGCCTTCGGCCTCGTCGCATACTGGCTTCCCAGTATGGAGAATCTTTGTTGGAATTGCAAAAGTTTTCAAAATTAATGTTGATTTACTTGTATTATCTATATTTCCACGTCTTTTTTTATTCTTTTTTTTGTCTAGACACTCCAGATTAATCAAAAAGTATGTTATACAAAACGCCTACATTATGTTGTTTTATCAGTTTTATCGTATAATGTTCCCAACATCAAATAGTTTACATTATAAAGTCACATAATTTAAAGTTTCCACAAATTTGGTATATTCAGTCTAAAAGTATATTGATGTTTTAAATAATAATATAGTAATGAAAGAATTGATAGCTTATTATTTCTTTAAACAGTTACTCAATATTGATACTATTTCCATTTGTGCAATAAATTTTAAAATATTATTATTAGAAAAGCTCTCATTCCAGCTGAGTCTGTTAAATTGATAAATAGTAATATCATCTCAATCAAACAATAACTGTTTTAATAGTTTTTTCAGAAGAATATAAAACGTACTAGACGTTATCGATCAATTTTTATTTCATTAAGTTTTTCAATTATAATTGAGGTTAACTGATACAATAATTAAACAAAAATTCTTTATTAAATTAACATAATACTAACACAAACTTTTATTATTTTGTATTTTATTACAGTGGCTAACCGTTTAAGAGAATACCAAGTCATCGGTAGAAGACTTCCAACTGAATCTGTCCCAGAACCAAAGTTATATCGTATGAGAATCTTTGCACCAAATGATGTTGTTGCAAAGTCAAGATACTGGTATTTCTTACAAAAATTACACAAAGTTAAGAAGGCTTCTGGTGAAGTTGTTTCCTTAAACATCATTACCGAAAACAAGCCAACTACTGTTAAGAACTTTGGTGTTTGGGTTAGATACGATTCAAGATCTGGTACTCACAATATGTACAAGGAATACAGAGATGTTTCTAGAGTTGGTGCTATTGAAACTATGTACGCTGATTTAGCTGCAAGACACAGAGCAAGATTTAGATCAATCCACATTTTAAAGATTGTTGAAATTGAAAAGACTGCTGATGTCAAGAGACAATACATTAAACAATTCTTATCAAAGGACTTAAAGTTCCCACTCCCACACAGAGTTGTCAAGTCCAAGAAGTTATATGCTCCAAAGAGACCAACTACTTACTACTAGGTGCGTTGTTATATAAATCTGTCTTTATATTAATAACTTAATAAAATATCTTGTTTGTTTAAAAACAAAATCTAAACTTTAATTACATGATTTGTAATATGCCTAATTCGTGTAAATGATTTGCTTAAATCGATTAATTTGATAAAATGTATAAGAATTTATGCAGACCAGAGTGTACCAGACAAAATACAAAATACCAATTCCGATTTGGAAATTATTTTGAGATTTTTCAAACATCAAATTTCACCGGATGTTTGTATTTTAAACTTCCGAATTACTAATGTTCTTTTTCGTTTACACCTAAAAAAATTATTAAAAACGAAAATATTTACACAATGGCAAAGAAATTTTCAGGACTACAGAAAGAAGCACTTACATTATATAGAAACTGTGTCAGATCAGCTTATCAAAAACCAGCCGTAAGTATCAAATAAAACCATGCAAATAATAAACCTACCCCATTAGTTTAACAATAATACTAACAGTTTACATGATTTTTATACTATCTATTTAATCTTTTTTATTACAGGAAAATCGTTTAAATTGGATGCGATATATACATGATGAATTTAATAAATATAGGGCTGTACCACGTCGTGATTTTGCCACCATTGAACATTTGTTAAGAATTGGAAATAGACGATACGAGATGTATAAAAGTCCCCTTATTAAAAATGTTAATTGACTTTAATGTAACTATTATTCATAGTTTGTGCTGCATTTACAAAATTTGAGTTTACTTGTTTATAGATTCATTTATCTATTTCTGGTCATATATTAACTTGAACACGAATTTCAATATCCAAAAAATAATTTGTACATATATATACATAAAATAAATTAGAACGATCAAACTACACAAAAATCTTAGTATAATTTTTAAATAATAATTCAGTAACTGAAGTCTTATTTTTGGTATCATGAATTTCTTGAGTGGGATGCAATGAGTTATGTCTAACTAATGTAGGTGCAAAAACTGTTGCCAACGATACACTGTTCATTTTATTGAATTTTTCATTATCTGCAACTAAAGATAAATGCTTTGATAAGAAGAACAATGTTGATTTATTAGCTTTGGGTAAACTTGTGATAATTTGTGTTAATGTTTCAATACGTTTCTCATCAGTTTCTAATTTTGAAACATTTATAAAAGAATCATATAATTCTTGTGGTATTATTGAATCTGGTATTTTCTTTAAATATCTTTTGAGCAATCCTGCCATTGCATGAATATCGCCAGTATCAATTAATAAGTGCATTTTATTAATATCATTTATATTATTGATATCTAATGATTCAAAAAAATTTTCAAGTTTTTCGACTGTTGATGTTGATGCACTTATACGATAAATACCCTCAATCCTTAAACCACGACGTTCAATTTCACTGACACATGTTTTAATAATAAAAGGCACACCATTTGAGCCTTCTGAATTAACTAATTCTTGTAATGTCATATTGTACAATAAATTTTCTGAACTATTTATGACTGCATTTGATTTATTGCTGCTATTGTTTGTTGTTCTCCATTGCATAAAGTTTGCAGATCTTGATGATTTAATACCAGAATTTACTGTAGCCGGTTCATTATTGTTGTTATTATTTATATTTTTACTTGCTAAATCGGCATATGTTGAACTTTCATCATTATGCCTGACATTCATTGGTTGACTTATGTTGTTTGAACTAATTGGTGTAGAGTTCATATTATTATTAGTAATAGTGGTATTCGGTCCATTACTATTCGCACTATTCAGATTTGAGTGTGTACCAAAGATTCTTCTCATAAATCCTGTTCTTTTATCCTTAACTTGTGAAGTTGATGAATTAGGTTGACTATATGGATTAAATGTATTATATGACGATACAGACGTAGCTGCTGATGTTGTTGATGGCGGTATAGCAACTTGTTGATTTGGATTAATACCAATGAGTTTTGTTGCTTGCGATTCTTCATACACATATTCGGTTGATGAAACTTTCAAATTTGTTAATTCATCCTGTGAAGAATTTCGGAATGAAGTTGTTGAATTGTTTGATAATGATAATTCATCAGTAGAACTTAATTTCTGCTTGAAAATAATTGATGAGTCTAAATCTTTTAGAGTATTTTGCTTGTCGCCTATGTCAAGTTCTAACAGCTTCATCTGAGTTTTCAAATTTTGAATATCTCGTAAAATAGTCGCCTTTGTTAATGTTAATGAATTGATTTCAGTTTTCAATAGTTGTAATTCGTTGGTAGCTTCTTGAATTACATCAGATTGATTGAAGGTTGTAGCTTCAGAAATTGATCTGGTATGGTGCCCAACTGGTGGTACAGGTGGTGTAGTAAATGCAACTATTGAATGATCAGATTGTGTTCTCGTATGTCTTTTAGGGGTATTAATGTGGTTATTGGTTATGACAGATGATTTTCTAGATGTTATAGTTTCAGGTGTTGCTGGATAATCATCATTATTTAAATTAGGTGAAATATTTTGAATTTGGAAATCGTTTGACGGTTTCCTACCACGACCAAAAACTTTAGTTAATGAACGGCCTAAACCGCCAATGGGTTTTTTTTTGGAATTTGGGGTTCCTTTATTATTTGAAACAAAACTTGATTGCGAATTCTCCACTGGAGTACTCATCATTGAATCGGGTGGTAAATTATCTGATGCTGCTCTTTTAATTGATATATTACTATCATTTAAAGATTCTGTAATATCAATACCTTTAATATTTAAACCAACATTTTCAGCTGATAAATCAAATGAGTTCACATTATATTTAATTGGACTTAATAGTTTTGAATCAGATGCATTTTTAATTGACTCAAAATCAGTTCCTCTACTGATTACACTTTCTTCTTCTGTTTCATCTAAATTAATGAAACTTTCAGGTTCCTTTTCGTTCTCTGTATCGTCAAAAATATGTGCTTGTCTATGAATGCTTGAGGGTGACATTAAGGTCGCAGGTGATGCTTTCTTTTTTGGTGTACTAAGTTCAGGAGTTCTGAACTGTGTTGTATTTCTAACAGGTGACAATGCACTTCTTTTGGGTGATCTTAAAGGTATTCCTATATCTGATTCGCTATCGTTAATATTGTCGGATGTTAAAAATGAAAGTCTATTGTTTGAGTTTGATTCTAAATTTGGTATACTAACTGGAGTTGATTTATTAAAGCTATAATTATTATCAAATGTTGGAGTTTGTTGAATTTTTGCAGTTTCTGGCGGACTTGTATCATGACTCAAAACAACATTTAATTTCTGTGCAGGGCTTAATTTATCGGAACCAAGAATTTCAAGTGATGAATTAAGGTTTGAGCTTTCTTGTTCACTTTTATTATCATCAATTGTACCTGTACTAGCTGCGACCTTACTGTATATAGATGATCCAACTTCGTCATCTTTGGTGTTACTACTATCAGCATAATCATCTAAATCAAAAGTTGAAGTAGAGGAAGAATTTGTTGCATGACTATATGATGATTGTTTTGAACCAATACTTAAATTATTTTCAGTATTCGAAAAAGCTAATGGTCTTTCAAATTGAGTGTTCATTTTAACTGTTTCATTGCCGATTTCTGTACTATGAGCCACTTCTTCTTGTTGTTTTTGTTGCTGCTGTTTTATTTGTGATGGTGGTTGCGGCAATGATGATGATTGTTTTGAAATCGCAGCAGATAGTAAGTTTGATTCTCGTTGTGCTTTCTGTTCAATTACTCGTTGATTGGCTCTGTCCAATAATTCTTTTTCCTTTTCAGCTTTCAACTTTTTGATCTTTTCATATTTTTTCTTTTTTTCCATTAACATATTATGACAGGGCATACAAAATAAACCCTTTGAAGTTCTAGCATATTTTAAGTCATCAATTGGTTTATTACATGATTTACACTTAAAACAATCAGCACAATAAGCTAAATCACCCGTCAAAATTGCTAAATCATAAATCTTTTTGTTACATGATTTACATGTATATGAACAATCAGAACAAACTAATGCACCTGTGCCTAAAACTAAAAAGTTTGAATCAACACCTAAAGATTTAGAACATTTAGAACATTTGAAACATGACACATGCCACTGATCCGTGCCTAATTTGTATGCTTGCCCATCATTTAATGGTAAATGGCAACTTTTGCACTCTTTATAATTGTATGATAATGATGCTGATGAACTCATTTTATGAATATGGACTAAAATATTTAATTCAACTTACTAACTAAAAAAAATAATGTGTGAGACTAATGTTTGACCTAGAGATGTGAATGGCAAAACAGGAATAATAATAGTACAGTTTAATGAATAAATGTTTTCTAATATTTATAATGTAAAAACGTAAGTGGTCTAATTGTATATATATCTAGGTTTAAATGGATATAAAACACGTCGATATTTTTGCCACCAACTCAGTTTTAATGAAAGTGATATAAGAATTTGATGAGCTGATGTGGTACCTGAAGAATGTAGTGGTATCGTCCCGTTTTTTGACGTGATATGCCTTCTAAAGAGAAAAAACCCCAGAGCGATGACATCGTAGTCCTGGAAGCAAAGAGTCCAAAATAGAAAACCGCAGCTCTATAGCTTAAACGCTCCTCTGTGCGAACGACAGAACCGAAGTCAAAAATCAACTTTCAAGTTCCAAGCGCCCCTTTCCATATCTTAGATTTAGTTCGTTTAAGTTTCGCAGAAACCAAAATACATCAAAATATTGAATCAGACTTTTAAACTTAACCTTTATCTCTCCGATCCCAAAAAAAGGTTAGTTTTTTGGTCTCCTCTCTGTAATTCCACATCTATCAACAAAATTATTTCAGCCATCTTCTGACTAATCAATGTCTTTAACTTAGTTAGTTCACACATAAAAAGTGAACAATTTTGACATTCTGGGATTGGAATAACTGCGTCATTGATTAGAACTCTAATAAAAAATTCATTATTAATTGTATATCTTTTAATTACACTTCTTGCTTCCAGGGGAATCAACTCTGATGTTTAAAAAATCTTGCAAAATCAATATCTAGTGTGTGGTGTTCAAATAATCTAATAGCATTAATGAGATGTAACAGTTCTATATCATGAGTAAAACTGAAAAATGAATTACCTTTTGTTTCTTGCTCAGTAAATAATCTAATTATTGCATCAACATAAACTGATCCTAAAATAAATGCCGTAAAGCAACATTTTTAAACTATTCCAATTCAATAAATGTGTTCAATGATAGTGCGTCACAAACTTCACTTTTACCAACCGCATTTAACTCAAAGGCACAATAACCAGCTAATGAGTATATGTCATGTGTACCTAAATCGAAACCTGGAATAAGCGTATTCAATCTTTTTGCTCCAGAAGCCATACACTTACCAACATATGAATGTTTAAATATTTTCCCCTTTCTTAATATAGTCTTTTCAACTCACACTTGTTGTCAAAGTATCTGCACCCATTCTTTTTGTTTCATCTAAAATAATCAACTTAGCATTACTTTGAAAGGTTCTTTACCTATCCTTGAAGAAGCCTTTCCCAAAATTTCCAGCCGAATCTATACATCTTTTTGCAGAAGCAGTAAAAAGTGGTAAATAATCATCATCATAATTATCATACAAATAACAATAATTTAGTCTCACATTTTTACTAAAATTTAACATAGTTTGAAAACCATTATAATCACCATGCAAGGTTTCTATTCCAGACTAAATAGAATTAAAAATGAGAATTCCTATTCATTAACAAAACTCAATGGACCCATAGTTTCATCCATTTGGCTTGGTGCCAGTTTAAATTTTTTATAAACACTTTGTAATCATCTAGAAACTAGTCCTATTGGATATCTTTCACCATGTAATGCAAAAATGAAAACTTTATTAGGTTTAACGTTCCATAGAAATTCATTTGGAAATCCATATCCTGTACCTTGACCATATGAACCCATTCCACCGAGATGTTTTAAAAGATTTAATTAATCTACACTTTTGAATGAAAAGGCATGATCCCGTGTCTGGTTGCCAAAAAATAAAATTAAAAAGTCTTAACGCAGGCTTTTGTACTTTTGATTATAGGCACCAGTCCTTTGAAAGAAAATAAGTATAACAGCAAATAAAAGAGATTAAAAAATTATTCTCGGAGCTACTTGGATGGCAAATTTTATGGGGCTCAATTTTTGGTCTTCCTTAATTCGCTTGTAATTGTGTTTATTTTTTAACATTTCAAAATACGATTAATTTTTTAGAAAAAGTACATAATATAAATAAAAACATCAAGTCATAAAATATTATAGGAAGAGATAAAACAAGATAGAAAAATAGAAAAAGAGGTATAAAAATTTATTTGGATAATAAAACTATTAAAATTAGAACAATGTTGGTTTGTTGACCTTTGCTCTAACTAACTTAGTTTGAAGATAGTTGTCAAAAGCTTCAATACCCATTTCTCTACCAATTCCGGATTCTTTGAAACCACCAAATGGAGCACTTGGGTGGAAATCATTATAAGTGTTAATCCAAACAGAACCTGCTTCGACTCTTTCAGAGACATACACTGCCTTTGAGAAATCTTCAGTGTGGATACCAGCAGCTAAACCGAATAAAGAATCATTTGCCTTTTCAATTAATTCATCAACTGACTTAAATGGTAAAACAACACCAACTGGACCAAAAATTTCTTCTTGAGTTAATTTAGAGTCTTGTGCAACGTCATAGAAAATGGTTGGTTCAACATAATAACCCTTTTCACCAATTCTCTTACCACCAGTTAATAATTTTAGGTTTGAAGACTTACCTGCCTCAATATATTCTAAAACGGTTTCAAATTGATCTGGGGTAGTTTGGGCACCTTGGTAAACACCTTCTTCAAAAGGATTACCAATCTTTAATTTTTCAACTGCTGCCTTAAATTGAGCTAAGAAATCATTATACCATTTTTCATCGGTTGCTTCAATATAAATTCTTGAACCGGCACAGCAAACTTCACCACCATTGAAAAAGATACCAGTGATTAAGTTTTGGATTGTTTGTTCAACATTACAATCTTTGAAAACCATATTTGGAGATTTACCACCTAGTTCTAAGGTAACCTTCTTGATTGAATTTGCACATTCTTTCATAACAGTCTTACCAACATCAGTTGAACCAGTAAATGCAACCTTCTTAATTTTTGGATGTTGTAAAATTGAATTACCACAACCTCTACCAGAACCTGGAACGACATTAACAACACCAGCTGGAATGCCTGCCTTCTTAATTAAAGTACAAGTAAATAAGTTTGATAATGGTGTTGCAGATGCTGGTTTTAAAACAATAGTATTACCAGTTGCTAAAGCTGGACCAATTTTCCAAGCAAACATTAAAAGTGGGAAGTTCCATGGAGTAATTGCACCACAAACACCTAAAGGTTCCTTTTTAGTGTAAGTAAAATGAGTATCATCAGTTGTGATGGTTCTACCATCAATTTTATCACAATAACCCGCACAGTATCTGATATAGTCAACAACAACATTAACATCAAATTTTGCACAATGTAAAGCTTTACCATTATCTAAAGATTCAATTTTTGCTAATAAATCTCTATTTTCATCCATTAATTCAGCTAACTTATATAAATATTTACCTCTTTCATTTGGAGGAGTAAATTTCCAGGTTTTATAAGCATCAGAAGCAGCTTGAACGGCGATTTCAACATCTTCAGCTTCAGCTAATTGTAATTCACAAGTCACTGACTCATCAATTGGTGAGACAATTTCAAAAGTTTTACCAGCTTGTGCATTGACGAATTCATTGTTAATAAACAAACCAGTTGGTTGTTCATAAGTTTCATTGATAATTGGGAAAGTAACAGTTGCAAAAGTCATTTTATTAAGGTTGGAGAAAGATATATAAGAAAAAGAACAGGTAGGTTTAGTGTTGTACCGTAGAGATGATTTAAACAGGGTGGGAAGGAACATGCGTTTTATAGATAAAAATATTTTCAAAGTGGGATAGACTTTTCACCTGTGGGGCTGTTGTAATGCAGCTAGAATACTACACGGGCTTATTAATAAAGGCTGGACACTTGGTAAGATCGGTTATCCTCTCCATTTGACCGGCAACGGCGAATGAACTTCAGAGGACGTGGAGAACCCTTAAACGGCAAACCTGGAAAGATGTCTCCCGTAAGACAATCGGAAGCTGTGAAAAATTGTAAAAAAATACTGGGAATTTTGGGGGTGCACAACTGAAAATTTCCCCACACCCGGGAGCGTTATGTGTTAATTCCACCCCACGTACCCGTTAAGATAATGTGTTGTCCAGTTTGGTGGTAGAATTTGGGGAATTAAGACTTAGTATCACATTGGGTACCTGTAAGAGCAGGTTGCAGGTAACTAGCTGCCATTTGCTGCGAAAGAACTGGGGGAACGGTCTAAGGTATTTAGTTATAATACCGGCTTTACGGCATGCCCGTTTTTCCAAAAGCTTCCCCACCCCCGCTTCCCCGTCCCTCAACAACACCCCCACTAGTAACAACCCAACATAATTTCACTTTTTTCTTTCTCGTCGATTCCTGTGTCACCCCCTACCAGTCCGTGGTATCTCCGCAGGTATGGAGTATGTTCTTCTGTATTGTTAGCGGAAGAGTGGTCGCCGGCCGCAAACAGCCGTATGAAAGGTGTTTTGTGTTGCAATAGGTAAGACGCAACAATAGCACCGCCGGTGAACTGGAGAGAAATAGAGAAAGAGCAGCTATATATATACTATAAAACGTGTATCCTTAACTCTAGGGTGTCTTAAGATATGAGATTAGTCCACTTATAGAGGAATATACAGTACTTAAAGAATAGTTGACAATTGTACTAATTGTCAACGTTAATATCTACGCGTAAACCGTCTAACTGCGGACGATCGTCGCCAACAGTATTGTTAATCCTGTTACTGTAATATAGATGATACCGCCTTGCCTGGATCTGACATCTTATGTACCTATATAAGCAATGATTTAATTGATTATAAGAAGTCTATACAACTATATAACTTAAAGTATGAAAACCTGATTAGGTTTTCATCCTCGACTAAGAATCTACTTCGGTAACTATTACCTTACGTAATCATAGTTACCTAGTATATTACAGTACGTGTATCGGTCTCGTTCCTCTCCCTGTCCCCTCTCTGCACATGCATGCATGCACACATGTTCAAATAGAATTTGCTAATACACAAAGTATCTATATATTTTAAAATATTCGTCTACAGCTGGCTGGTTTCAATCTTCTTTTTCTTGAGAGAATCATCCTTGCCTTGAAGATGTTGCTTTCTCTTCTTCGCACGATGTAACCTTTGTTTATCATCTCTTTCAAGCTCTCCCTTGGCCATAACAACGCCTGACTTCAACAAAACTTCATCTTTACCAACTTTTGTGCTTAATTTATAAACTTCTTGTGGTGCTAATGTATTACTTGCTGCCATAGTCAATGGTTGTGCATCCTCCATTGCAATTGTAGAAGTTTGTATACGAACATCTAACAATTTTTCTTTTGGTTTCGGTACAAAATGTGATGAATATAATGAATCAAGTTGATATGTTATATCTTTAAACAACTCACTAATTTCTTCATGTGTTTTGTTCAAAGATTCGTTAACTTCTTCATTTGTATTTCCTCCATTATATTCATCTTCATATAATTGTGCAAGTGATTTGCCTGATTTTTCTTCACTAACTTCAATTTTCTTAGATTTTCTAAAATTATTCAATTCCGAAATAATTCTTTTAGGAATATCATCAAATTCTTGATTAACTATTCTTCTTTTAATAATTTCTTCAATACTTTCAGTCGCTTCTTGTGTAATTATTGGAACTGGTTTTGCTGTACGATCAAATTCTAAATCTTCTTCGAGTAATGTATCTGATTGTCTTTGTTTACCACTAACTTCACCTTTCATTGTCCATTTCTTTTCTGCAATAGATTCTGCTTCCAGCTCTGCAATTTGTCTTTGTAGTTCACGTTGTTGTTTTTCATATGTTGATAAATGCACATCTCCCCTTTTTTCAACTTCTTCATTATCATTATCATTATCATCATCATCATTTTCTTCTTCTTCCCCATCTCCATAAATATCGGCTTGTGCTAAGTCAAACGCTGCGTCATATGCATCTTCATCTAAGTCTCCACTATTAGCGTCTTTACTGCTGCCTTTCTTATTCTTTTTCTTATCATCTCTAACTGTTCTACCATTCTTTTTCTTTAAGTGTTTTTTGCTTGGATCAAAAAAATCATTGTAAGTGTACATTTCTTCATCTTCTTCATCTTCTTCACTTAGATCTGCAAATAAATCAACATTTTCTTCATCATCATTATTATCAAAATCATTATCTTCAAGTGCTAAGACTTGACGTTTGTAATCATCTAAATCAAATATATCATCGTTTAATCCAAATCCATCTTTAGTTGTTCCATTGTCCTCTGCTTCTGATGCAGACTCATCAGCTTCTTCGCCTTCTCCGTCTTCTTCCTGTTCTGATTTTACATTATCTTGACCTTCAACTTCTTCACTTGATTCAACTGATTCGTCTTCTTCTTTTTCGTCTTCATCTTCGTCTTCGTCTTCGTCTTCTTCATCTCCTTCAACTTCTTCCTCTTCCATTTCTCCAAACGCTACTTCTTCACTATCAGCATCTACCTCGTGTTCTTCTTCTTCGCCATCAATTTTATCATATTCAACATATCTACCACTGGATTTAAATTCGTCGATTTCATCCCAAGTATTTCTTTCAACATTATCAAAAACCAATTTGACTTGTCCCCAAACTTGTGTGGAGTCTAATCCATCAATATAAATTTCATCCAATACATTATTTTCACTATTTTTAATAACTGGATCAATTATTTCTTTCAAACTTTCAAGTAACTTATCACAATTCAAAAATTCATCATTATTACTTGTAAATAATATACTTGGATCATTAATCAAATTGTCTAAATCTATAGGATTGTTCATAATATTTTATTATATAATTGTTTATCTTGTACTTAAACACTTTGAGGAAACTTTTCAATATCAAACAATAGTAAAAAAATTTTATTTACAGAAGCAGTCTTGAAAAATTTGAAACTTTTCATGTAATATGTAGCGAATTCTCAAATTTTTGACAACATGAATCGCAAAGTTTTTTTCTTAGTTAGGAAATAGAACTTTCCAAAGCGTAAAACCAACCCATCAATTTAAATGAAAAAAAATAATCTACATTATATACAACAGTTTCTAATACACAATTATACAAAATTTTCAAATCACACCTTCTTCTTTTTATCACGTTTGATATTTTTGGTATCTTTTCTACAATCTGGACAGTACCAAACACCACTTGGAGGTTCCTTCAAACCAACACAATCATAATGAAACCATTCAAATTTACAGTTTGGATTATCACAAGCAACCATAGCGCCATATGATACTTGTTGACAAAAACAATAAAGTTCATCATCATCTCCATTGCCATTACCATTATTTGAATTTGAATTTCTATTTGGTCCTTTGAGGAATGTTGATCCTGATGTCACGTCACGTCTTCTAGTTGGAGTAGATGCTGAAACACTTAACATTTTTTCATCTTCATCATCTATGTCCATATCAACATCTTCATCTTTAACTTTAATATTGTTACTACTATTATTAGAATTATTATTATTAACAATTGGCGTTCTATCACGAGACAATTTTTTATTTGATCTTTGAGATTTCAAATCAATGGATGAATTATTAAATTTTTTAGATATTTCATTAATGTCAATATTTGATTTAGAATTAGGTACAGGTGTTGACGATGGACTCAATGAACCTTTTTGGTCTAAGTCAATAACTTCTAAATCGTCCTCATTTAAATCCCAATGTTCAATAGCACCGGTTTCCACCAATCTATTAACATCTTGTTGGAATTTTTGATTATACTTGGCAACATTTATTAGCGCAGTATTAGCAATTAAATTTTTTTCATTTTGAACCTTAGTTGCATTATCAAAATGTTTTTCAATCTCATCATTTAATAAATCTTCCTTGGGATGTCGTACTAAACTACCATGTTGTTTAATATACTTGGAGAGTTGTAGTTCAATATTTTCAATTTGTGTCATTATCTTATCAAGTTCTACATCTTTCTTCCCTATTTCTTTCAACATCATTCGTGTTTCATCCGGTAGGTTGGCCAAATCATATGTATAATAATCTAGTAAGGTAGCTGCATCCATTATAAAATGATTATACAGACTTTTTGTTTCGGTTTTATGACCAAAGTGTATGTTAGTTTCTTGGTTAAAAACATGAAAAGGCAAACTAAAATTTAAGATTGATTTTAAAAAAGCGCGACTATCGGCTAAAAAATGAAATTTTAAAAATGGATTCTACATTCTACAGTTTATAGTTTTAAATTTTAGTTACCGGTGTTACAAATGTACGATTAGTATCTGGCAATTTAAAGGTAGTATAAAAATTTTAAATAGCCTTTTGGTAATCAATTATTACAATCTAGCATTTACTTTCAAAAAACACGTTAAACGATATCTTTTGATGACCTCAACAACTAATTGTTATTTCTTAGAATTAGATATTGGATATTTAATTTAACTAAAACAAAAGTTGGATTGATCAAAATGCAACAATAATAATGTGATTTATATAATTAATGTAATTATTATCTGTTGTTATTTATAAATATACAAGTGGTTTCTGTGAAGTTTGTTTTTTTTGATACTTTATAATATAGTAGTAACGTTGATAAAAATGTTTATGCAATTATAATTGTTTTTTTGGCTTTCTAACATCAGTTTCAGCAAGTGGAATATTATATCTACCTTGATTACCAAATCTACTCTTCTTTGGCTTTCTGATATGAGATAAGTCTCTGTGTTTACGATTGAGATGAAGAAAGAGGTACATACATAACACAGCAATTAAAACAACAGTTGGAACTGATGCAATAATATAATATGCATCATCATTTGAACCCCCCTGATCTCTTAGTTTTCTCATTTCATGGGTGTTTTTGCCAACTGATTCCCTATATTGGAAAGTTGCAAAAATATGTGGAGCATCTAAAATTGAAAATTCATCATCAGGAATTGAGTCTGGTTGAATTGCAATAACAACTTTCTTATAAACTTTATTTTTTAACCATTTTTGATCAATGTCAATGGGATACCAACCTTTTACATTATCGATCCATTCTGATGAAAAAAACGCCCCATGAACATCACCTTTGAATGCAATATTACCAGATAATTCTTCAATTTCTGTATCGACATCTTTTAATGCTTGTTTCAAGAGATCTCTTTTATCAAAACCTTTTTCATGTGCCTTTTCATTAACATAAGCATAATGAAATTTAACCTTTTCCGTATCGTCAAAGAATCTCGTGTACCAAGTTAAAAAGTATGTTTTTCCCACTCTCATCTTTTGGCGATCATTTGGAGCACAAAATGGTTCAGAACTTTCAATATTAGCAATACCCTTCTTATAATAAAAGTCAGGTGTACATCTTTGAATTGGTGAAAGTTTAACGTAAGTATCATCTTCATCAATCATAATAACTTCTTCAACTGTATCACCTTCACCTAAATTGTGGGCATTGAGATCTTTTTGATGATGCATAACAGTCGTTGCAGTTTGATAGTAAGTTTTCACATCAGGAAAACCGTTTTCAATTCGACCATTTTTCAACTTTGGGGTAATAGTCTTTGGTAAACCATCTTTTTTGATAGAAATCCATGGTTCAAGACCATCAGCTGAAGTTGGTTGTGGAGCTGCAAAAGTAATGTCTCCAACAACATATGGTGTAACAACTTCAGGAACCGTACCGTAAATTGTTCTAATCCAAGGTTTTGGTGCTTCAGAAGATGTTGTACCATACATTTTTTCAGATTGTTCTTTTAACCATTCTTTATTAACAATTGCCTTTCTTGGTTTTGCATCTCTTTTGAATAGATCCGGTGTTGTCTCGGGTAGAGAAACACCAGTATTTATAAAAATTGTCTTGGTGGGAACTGTTACCGCATCACAGAGATGGACCCCCAGAGCAAGCAGAAAAAAAAGTGCAGATGATACTTTCATCGTAACGGTCTATTCTTAGAGGATAGAAAGAGGAGGAGAAACGTGTAAACACAACGTTAAATACAAAAACAAACGTTACGTGCATGAACAGTGAGTATTTCCATAACAGATCAAGACAGAGTCAAACAAAAAAACAAAAAAAAGTGAAAGTATTATGATTATATCGAAATTTGAAATTTGAAATTTGAAATTTGAAGTTTGAAATTTGAAGTTTGAAATTTGGAATGCAGTTTTTTCTCTGGGCTGTGCTTCTCCTTTGGGAAGCCGCTGTTTGTTATCATGAATTTGACAACGGCCCAGGTTTGTTTACGACTGCTTCATTTGCTTTTTTCTGTTTACATCACTTTCTAACCGCAAACACCACCAGAAAAAAACATACCTTAGATGTCTGACCTGGACCCTACCCCGTACACTCCTTTGAACCACAATTCGGGTCAAAATAACCAACGTAATGCAAATAATAATACAGGATCATCATATCAAGCAATTCCAATTAATCGTTCAACTCCACATCAAAAATCAACTTATTTTGCATCTGTTGCATCACCTGGTGTTCACAACTATACTTCATTATCAGGTTTCACAAATTCGTATCAAAGGGCAAATTCTTTTCGTTCTGTTTCAATCGAGCCAAGAATTAAAGCTTCAAGATCTTTTTTTAGAGATGATGAAGAATTGATTGATCCAAATACTTTTGCTCCCTCTACAATGGGTAGAAAAATTTCAACTATTTTTGGTGCAAGACCTATACTAAATACAAATCAACATTCAAATGTTTTTGATGATGCAGTAGACGATCATTCTTTTGTTGATCACTCATTCACTGATTATGTGATATCAAGACAACCATCATTCGCATCATCTGTCTTTGCAGCTCCTGGTAACGCATTATCAAGAGTTTTATCAAACGAAGCTGATGCAATTGTTGTTCGTCAAATTGAAACCGATGATGGTACAAAGTTGACGATGATTGCTCCACAATCAACTGTACCACAAACAATTTTTAATTGTATCAACGCATTAATTGGTATTGGTTTATTGGCATTATCAAGAGCATTGGTTCACGCAGGTTTTTTGTGGGGAACAATTTTGCTTGTTTATTCAGTTGCCGTCACTTATTGGACTGCAACCCTTTTATCTGAGTGTATGGATACGGATCCAACACTTTGTACATATGCTGATATTGGTTTCAAAGCATTTGGTCCCAAAGCTCGTTTGTTTGTTTCACTACTTTTTACTGTTGAACTTTTAGGTGTTGGAGTTTCGTTAATGGTTTTATTTGCCGATTCTCTAAATGCGTTATTTCCTTCAATTTCATTGATTCAATTTAAATTTATTGCATTTGTTATACTTACACCATTTTCTTTCTTCCCATTACGTATTTTATCACACATATCACTTATCGGTATTGTTTCAACAATTTCATTGGTTTTCTTGATTTTTTTCTCCGGTCTTGTAAAAACTACTGCACCTGGTTCATTAATTGATCCAGCTCCAACCACTTTTTATCCACCAACTTTGCTCAACCTATTTGCTTCCTATGGTATTATTTTAGGTCCATTCGGTTCACATTCTTTATTTCCTGCATTGAAGGCAGATCTGATTACTCCACACAAATTTGAAAAATGTTTAAAAACAACATATTCAATTGGATTTTTTGCGGATGCATCAATGGCCTATCTGGGGTTTTTCATGTTTGGTGCTGGACTTTTGAATGAAATTACTCAATCTGTTTTATTAACTTCGGGGTACCCAAAATTTGTTTATTTTTTAACAAGTGTTTTTGTTTCATTCATTCCAGTTGCAAAAACTCCAATCAATGCATTGCCAATTATAAATATTACTGAATTTTTATTTGGTATCACTCCACAACAATTGGAAATTGCAGGTAAACAATCAACTTTATCAACAAAAATTGCTTCCATTTTAATCAAAATCGGTGTAAATTTTACGTTTGTGGTTTGTGCAATTTTATATCCACAGTTTGATAAGATCATTGGTTTAAGTGGCTCATCATTATGTACATTGATTTGTATTGTTTTACCATGTGCATTTTACTTGAAATTATGCAAACCAAAGAATAGATGGATTTACCACTTGGCTATGATAATTGCTTTGATTTTAGGTATTGCAAGTACAATTGCTGCATTAATTTTATAAAACAGAAAAAATTTAACTATTTATTTTTATTTAAACATTATACGTCATTAGTCATTAATATCATAATTATATGAAAAATATTTATATTCTAATTTAAAAAAATGGAGACATGTGTCTATAACTCGCATATTTTCTAGTGTATTTATTGATCTATAAATTCCATGAACTTGAAAGTTTAACCTTTTCCGTTTTTGGACGAACATAAAGTATACCTAACATCAAAATAATTATTGTAGAAATAAGTACTTTAGTATTGAACGAATTTGTGAGCCTATCAAATGATCCAGATGGCTTAATAAGTGTAACAAAAATGTCACTATCAATAGAGATTACATACGTAGTTGATTCTAATTCTGTTGGAACACTAAACAATTTTGATTTTTTATAATTGTTGGTAATTAATTTTCTATAGTGTGTAAGTATAAATCGTGGATGAACATTAATCACTGGATCATATCTGAATTTACTTGAAATTGATGAACCATATTTACTTGAAGTTATTCTAAATGGGGTTAATGATTTACTTATATCATCTAATAAAATCAATTCAGTTCCTTTGCTTTTAAAATCTCCCACTATACCGTTTCTTCTACCATCTAGAACCATTTTTGGAATAGTCATTATTTGACCAAAACTATTGCTTAAAATAATATCCTTAGTTGCAATATTATGTCTTGTTTCAGATATCGCTAAATTTCGTATTTTTTGTCCAGGCAATATAAAACACTGTGATGCAAATGCTGGTAATAAAAGATTTTCAAATGGTGAATATTTTCCAAAACTCTTGGATATTTTTTCATTTGGTTTTAAACTTTCAAATAAATCAATGACACAAATTTCCGTATCAAATGGTGATGAGCTATGTGGTACTGTAAAAATAATAAAATTTTCTTCAAATACAATATTAATAGCTAGTTCAGCGTTTATACCACTTTTAACGCATTTTGTAAATTTTCCATAATTTTGTCCGGTAATCAAGTTGATAACATAAAAATTTAGAGTGTCTTCACTCTCACTGAATGTGGTAATAATGCCTACATGTGGAATTAAATATTTGTATAATACTGATCTATCTGGAAGAACAATTGCATTCTGAGCAACCTTATCATTACCATAACTACGTTTATTCACCCAAAGAATTTTTTCAAATCTTGGTTGAAAAGTCCACGTAGCTGTTTGTTTATTACTGTTAATGTAGAAACCTTGAACATTATTTGTTTCTTTACAAACTTCAATTGTATAACCATCAATTTCGGTGGTTTGGATAAATTCAACATTGGAATCATGAATTAGTCTTTTGAAGTTTTTAGTAATAAATTCAGAAGACATTTGATTAATTGTACCAGTTATTATGTCAACATGATAAATTGAATCGCCAGATAATGCATAAACTTTGTTATCAATTTGATATAATTGTTCAAATTTAATTGATGGAGTGAATATGTTTACTAAATTTTGTTGCACACTTTCAGTTTTAGACATTTTATAAACACCAATTTTATTATTTTCTGTTAATGCAATGAGATACTTAGAAATACCAAAAATATCATTTTCTAGTTTGGTTGCATTACTTTTATTAAAAATTGTATCATAGTTGTGAATAACTCTTCTAATATAAGACGTTATAATGTTTGAATTTGTTTCGTACATATACTCTTCTAATGTTAATTGAGGTTTAAATTCAGATGATATCACAACGGAATCAATAATTTCAGTAAAAGATTGATCACTATACCATTTCAAAACGCCATTTGAAAAGTAATGGATTACATTTGATTGTGAGACTGTTAATAAATCAACATGTGATGAATTTTTAGTAACGTAAAATGAATGATATATAGAATTATCAAATGATAAAGGTAATGCAAATTGAATGTCTGGAGTAAATCTAGTTGATGTCAAATTAAATGATTTTAATAAATTGTTGGATGTAATCACCACAACATCATTATTAACTAATTCAAAATCTTCAACGTTACCATCGACAAGTGAATTTGCTGATAAATTTTCATTGATCATATTGAGATTCGAGCTGAGTTTTTGAATACTATAATTATCAAATTCGTAAAGATCTTTATCTTCGCAAATAAAAAGGTTATTTGAAGCTTCAATGAAACGAATATTTTGAATTGAACACTGGCTTATTGGCTTAAGATCGAATTTTAATATTGATGAATAGAAAACTTGATTTTCTATCAAAATAAAGACATAAGGCTCATAATTTGTTGTATCATAATATAACCTTGCATCATCTATCTTTACAGCTGAGGTAAAAATGATTGACTGTTCATTAGTTTCTATGTGTATTTTGAAGATACTATGTTCGTCGACAACATAAATACAATTACTAATTAGTAATACATTAAGAATTCCAGTCTTGAAACTCAACTCAGTTTCAATTGTTGTATAAACATCAGAAGTATTCAAAAGTAATAGTTTGGACTTATAATTACTATTATTTTCATTATAATTGAAGTAAGCTAAAACTATGTCATCAGAATTTGAAACCTTAATTATCTTTGATGATGAATTTATTGATTGAATTTCACTTTGATATCTATATAGAATATGGCCATTTGTTGAATTAAAAATTGAAAGTATACCTAGTTGAGACAACGTAAACAATCTATCATCAATGGCGATCGAATCAAATGGCGTTCCGGTATGAACTGTCTGCCAATCATCTTGAAATACTTGTTCTTTTGTTAATCCAAATGCAAAAGTTATGAATTGCAATATAAAAAGAAAAACATACCACATGATTAAAACGAGTTACGGTTTGATTCTGATGCAAAGTATGACTATTACCCCCAAAAAAACGAATACAGCTAACTCAGTAAAGTATACTGAAAATCTTCTTTTACCAAACATATAATTTCTCAATACTTTAACCATTAAAAATTTGGTACATGCGGGGTTTGAACCCGCGACCATCGCGTTTCTGTAACGGTGAAGTGACATAAGCATAGCGGTCAAAATACGACTATAAGCACGATGCTCTAAACCTCTGAGCTAATGTACCAACTGAGTAATTTTTTCGAGTTTTTGCTATTAACCATACGCATTGCATGTTACCTGACTTTTTTGTTATTACATTATAAAGTAATAGTCACTACTATAAATTATGAAGCTTGCATACAAAGACAGGTGGGTAAGTAGTAATTTGTTGTAATGTATTCACTCTAGTTATGTGATCCATTTTAACTTAATCAATCGGTAGTATTAATAACTATATAGTACTAAATAAGTTTATACAATAAGGAGGAGATGTCCTCCTTTTATATAATATGCTATATTAATGAGTGTGGTAATTAATATATATGAAACAATCATATAACTGTTTCATATGAATGCCACTAGATAAACATACGCGGCATTCATTTCAACATAATTTTAGAGATTTATAATTAGTAATACGGAAAAAAAGACTTACTTCTTGCGCAGCTTAGCCCAAGGGTCACCACTGCCATAGCGCCGCTTAACTTAAGCCGATATTTAAAGTAACTTATACAAAAACTAAATAAGTAAACAACGATGGGCGAATGGACCACTCTATATACTGCGCACAGACTATAAACGTGATACAAGAAGTGATATAATTAGAAATCTCTAGAATATCCACAACATGAGCAATCTGCATTACCAGAGTCAATGTTTTGACTCTGTTTAGATATATCACAACATGTTTTGTTGAAATGAATGCTGTACCAAGTATAAACGGGCTGATACCAAGCAGGTCGCTTATATCTTATCTCTTATCTCTTATTCATTTTATTATAATTATTACACTCAAGTTTATCTTATATAAGGAGACATAGTTCTCTAGTTCTATTATTTAATTAGTTTATTTACAGTTTATTTAACTACCAACTTATCTAAATATCATGGACCTTATGTTAAGAGTAAATGCATTACAACATGTTTTTTTCATTTTCAGGGGGTAGGCATTAAATAAACAAAATATATATAGAAATGAAGGCTGCATATCCAGACGGCCATGTAAGTAATTCATTCTAAGCATCATGTAATTGTTAAGCTTGGAGTGCAAAAATAAACGCGACTTAAAGTTTGACACTCCCCGCCTGCAACGTAATAAAAATGATGCTAGGAAACTCAAAAAAAGGAATGGTATACAGGTGATTTGTATGCCGAATCTAGTCGAAAAAGAATTATCATTTTTAGATTTAACGTTAAAAGGTTAATCAGTGCCGAACAACATAAAATATTTTATGGAGGCGTGGCATTCTATTATTCAATGTAAAACAAAGATAGAAGCGAAATTGCATCACTACACATTTAGAAAATATAGTCAAATGGTTCAATCACCAATACGTTTACAAATTTGGTAACTAAAAGAATCATTCAATGGGTCAGTTGAAATAAACTCAAATTCTTTTAACCACAATTCAGATCAGATCCATTCGTACATAAATATGACAGACACGCCAATTTCATATTGGACAGATAAACTACAGATATTTACCATCACTTGGAATAATTTAATTTCAGAATTATCAAGATTAAATAATTTAGATCATGTAGGATTCAATAAATTTTATGAATTAAAAGTAGGTCTACTAAATAATTGATTTTACCATAAATGTTCCTAAAATAATTGACATTACAACGGCTAAAAAAAGTGCATTTCTTAGAACAACCTTTTGTTTTTTTGTGGTATCCAATTGTTGTCATAAATTATTTTAAGGTAAACCATGATCTCTACCAAATGAAAATATGGTTCTTGAAAAGGTTGTTAATGCACCAGCACAGGCAAAAAAAAATGCCCCTAAAAACCTTAATGAAATCTTAAATGGAACATAACACGCGTTCGTTGAATGTGATCAGAAAGCAAAAAAATGCTATGCAAATATCCACCATTAGATATAAAACTTTCAGAATGTGAACAATACGCACAAAACAAAAATACCAACAAATGAACAAAGCAATATCATGCTTGATATTTGCCAACAAGAAGATCTATATTCAAAAATAACAACAAGAAACTTTGGTTTCGAAGCAGTTCATTAATCAAATATACTCGATATTTCTGTATGAGAACTTAAGTAATTTTAATAGTAAATATGAATTGATATTATTTCAATGAAGGGTAATTACATAATTATTGCTCTATGACCATTTTACACAAGGTAACAAGGAGCTCTACTTCAAGTAAATAAATCTTTATGAAATTTATATTATTATTAAAAGATAATTACGTTGCTGTATGGACATTTTATAGAAACTAACAATTATTCCAGTATGTAACATATTATAAATGGTATCGTACTAGTAATTAATCTTATTTCAAAAAAATAATAAAGAAAAAAGTAGGTAGTTAGTTAATAACCTTCACTATTTTAATTATTCTCAATTTATTACCAACTTTTATAAACCTTATTCGAGCACTATAATAAAAGATTAATTATCTCACATGGTGGTGGGATGGTATATAGGAAAGTTTAAATATATCCAGTGTTGAAAAGTCAAAAAAAAAGATAGTGCGATACGAGCCGCCTTGTTAAAATATTTGACATCCCATCATGTTTTCTTTGTTGATTCTTCATTTGCAACATAGATGCTATGTAATGTTCACAATTTGTTTTGTTAAAGCGTATTATATTGATTCTCAATCTCAATCTCAATCTAAAAATGCAAGAACAATCCAAACAAAACAAGGGTGTTTTTAAAAAAATTGTTACTACTGTTCTCCCCGATAAATTATTACCTAAGGAAATGAAATCTTCGTTAGCTCCAAGAGAAACAAACAGATCGTCATTTGAACTAGAGAGAACTTCATTCAATGCGAATAATAACGAATCAACAGTTTTGCTACCCGAAAATTCATCCAATTTACGTAGGAGAAGTAGGTCTTACACAACATCAGCATTCCACAAATTGGAGTATAACCCATACGGTATATATAATCATCATGATATTTTTAATCTTGGAAGTGCGTTTGGAAATGGAATTAAAAAAAGTGAACCTGATTTGAGATTGGTAAGTCCATTATCAAATCCGAACGATTATTTACCAGAACCTTTAAAACAATCAATTACTAAATTAGAAGATAAATATGAACTTTTAGACGATGAGATTGCAACTGGTGGTTCAGCCATAATTAAAAAAATCGTCATAAAAAATAACGTATCAAAGAATAATATTTATGCTTTGAAAAAGTTTTCAATTTTTACAGGCGAATCACAAGAAAAATATTATAACAGAGTTTTATTTGAGTTTATAATAACTAAAAGTTTTTCACATGTACATAATATAAAATGTCATGATTTACTGCAACTACCGATAACCTTACAAAATGCGTGGGGTATGGTTATGAATTTTTATGATTATGATCTTTATAAATTAATTAAAAACTCAGAGTGGAAAAATGTCTCATTTAAAGAAAAGATGTGTGTTTTTAAGCAAATTTGTTTTGGGATTAAATATTTACACGAAAATGATATTGCACATTTAGATATAAAGGCTGATAATATCTTAATTTCCAAAAATGGTATAATGAAAATTGCAGATTATGGATGTTCAGAATTTGGCCATAAACGCCCTAATGATTTCAACTCCCCGATTGCAATGAAAACCAAAAGGTTGGGTACACCACCATATCAAGCACCCGAAGTTGCTAAGTATAATCTAATGAACACAGATTCAAGAGAACCTTTCTGTCCATTTTATTTTGATTACTGGTCATTAGGAGTCTTGTTGTTCATTTTAGTAATCGGTAGAGCACCATTCGTAAATGCAAAAGATTCAGATCCAGCATTTAAACTTTATACTTTAGAATATGTTAAATTTTTGGAAAAAAATCCGTATTTCTCACAAGATCTGAACTCTAAAATACCTACAACAAGTATATTTATGGACCATCATGGTAAAGACCCAAATTTCATTTATTTATTTTGGAGGCTTTGTGATCCAACTCCAAAAACAAGAATGACAATTCCGAAACTTTTCAAGAACAAATTTTTTCAATGTTTGGAAATGTGTATAGATGAAAAAATTTATGAATGCAATTTTTATTGTCATTCAAAATCAAAAGATATGTCATTTCAAATACCTATCGATTCAGATGAAGAAATTTCACTACAAAAGGAAATTAAACACAGTTTGTGGGATGATTTACCAACAACAAATGATGACCATCAAAAATATGGTTCTTTATTGAGGAAAGACTATAATGATTCACACCCACACCATCATCAAATGTGTTCACCAAATACAAAGAATGAAAGTACTTTTTTAAATCATTCAACTGAATTATCACCGTTAATGGGTAATGCGTCTAACTTGGCAGATATACCATTTGTGTCTTCTGATAAAGATGAATCTGCATTATCTTTTAAAAACGTCAAAGATAACAGTATTTCACATAATATTACAGATGACCCCACTTTACAAATTTTGAAATCAGTCGATAGTAAACAAAATAGACATTATTTTACAGACAATGATTATTCCAAACATGAAACCATGTATATGATTGTTGGCTTTGAAGATATTGTTAGTGCATGCGATTATAAAATCTCTCCGCATTCCCACAATATGCTATATAGTTACAAATCTCACTCTTATCCTGTTTTTAACAGAAACCACAACAATAGAAGCAATTCAATTTCAGTGGCTAAATTACAATAGTCCAAAGTTATTAAACCATCAATTATATACCCTTTATAAATTCCTTTCTCATTTTTAATAATAATCACTACTTTCCAATTCATGAAATAATCATGACATACCCTTTGTTGTTAGTCAATTTTGGACTTCGCGCGTTTCCGATAAATTTTTCTTGTAGCTGAATTACCAATGGAAGTCCTGTGGAATTCATCATGGGAAGTACTTGCAATCTAATAGCTATACTATTAATAAATAGAATAACATACAATGGATTTGAAGAACTTGATTTCCAGAACAAGTGATGATGAAAATGCATTACCTAATAAATTTGAGGCTCAACTAAATAAGCGTCCATCGCAACCTAGACTTTCAATCCACAGTTTAATGAATGATAACAATACAAATACTAATAACGAGTTATCAAAATCGGTTGAAAAGCCTAATACTTTAGAAGCTGTTTCTCCAAAAGCTATAGAGACATCTTTAATTGACCAAAAATTTCACTTAACGAACGATCAAATAAGACGTAAAAGTAGTGTTGGTGCGTTAACTAGTAATTTGAATGTTGAAATAACTAACGAACAACCACCGTTGTCTGATTTTGCACCAGTTTCAGATTTAATAAAAAGTCAGCAAATAGAAAATGACCAAGAAGTCACAGAAACCACAGAAACTAAACCTAGTAGTAAAGAGCCTGACAAAAAACTGCATGAACAAATACTAAAACTTGAGAGTCTCAAAAAGAAAGAAGAAGTGGAAGATGAATCTGAAGGTAAACCAAAAAGATATAGAAATAAACCAGTTTGGGCACAGGATTTTATTCCAACAATAAACAGATCAGCAGCTCCAGGAACCGACGGTGTTCGTAGTTTCAAGAGTGATATGTCATATAATAATATTTCAAAACTTGAGATCCCTTCATTAACGGGCGCAATTCCAAGGAATGATTTTAATAAACTTGTTACTGAATGGATTTGGGCGAATGTTGAAGGTGTTAAGCAAGATTATTTAGATGTTGCGAATGTTGAGGAATTCATTGAATTAGAACTGAAATTAGGTAATATTTGGGATAAAGTTAAGGATTCACGACTTCAATTGCCAATTAATACAGAATGTGTTGTTGCAACCGATTATGTCAATCAAGACTGTTTTTTCAAACCTGGTATTACACTTGAAAATTATAATGATACCAAAACTTTTATGACTAAAGTTATGCAAGAAGCCTTAGAACAACAGAAAAAAGGTAGAAATAACAATACGACCAATAAGTTTGTTGTTGAAAATTCTCATGTTATTGATTTAATTGCATCTGATTCACGTAGAAATGATAAGCCCATCTCGGGTCGTGTTAGTTTAGATATCAAAACAAAGAGGAAGACGAATAGTATAAGCAAACAACGGATATCAGATTTATATCTACATTTCCCTAATACGTTATTTGATTTGAGATTATCATTATCCCTTGAATTGCCAAATGAATTAAACGATGCAGCGTTTGAAATATTTAAAAAGCGTGTTTCAATGGAAAGAGAAAAAGAACGTATTAGTTATATTCACCAGGCCACATCAACTAGAATAGATTTGACCAAAGTCAGAGAAAAAAATAATAGAGTTCCAAAATATGAATTGGAATTAGAAATAAATACACCCGCCTTGCTTCGAAGCATGCGTAATGTCATGGATGATCCATTGTACTACATTGATCTTGTTCAAGCGTTCCTCGACAACGGACGTATCATCACGAGACAGTTGTCCCTACAACGCCAATAAATGAATTTTGTAATTTAGAATTAGTGTACACTGTATAATTCAGTTTGCTAGATGAACTACCATAGGAATCAAAAACATCCACCTCTGCATGTGTATGTCGGTAATGTGCGTATCTCGCAGGCACGAACACGTAACTTGAATTTTCACCGTTCTGGCTTAAACCATTTCATATTTTATCAATTTTTTTTTCAATAATAGCAATATTTGGGATAAGTTATACAGCGTTCTGTCTGTTGTAACTATTATAAATGCTTAACATGCTCCATTACGTTTTTCTGGTGCTGATTTCTACCGTTCTGGTTGTATGTATAGTTCAAAGTTTAATTTTAGTTTCATGACACGTCAAACCAAACGGGATTCTTCACTTTTACAAACTCAAATACTAACATCTATTGACTATTTGTTTTCTTTTACAGCTTTACCTTGCTATTTGGTCGTTTACTCAAAAACCACGCCCTCCATTTTCATCAGAACTGCGATACACGACAAATGATAAGGACAATTATTCATATAAACTACCAACACTTAATTCTTTACCTGAGGATGACATGATTTTATCAGTTGTAATTCCGTGTTTCAACGAAACTTCAAGATTGAAAGTAATGTTACAAGAAACAGTTCAGTATTTAACAAAACAGACAGAACACATCAAACTTCAAAAACTATTTGAAATTCTAATAGTTGACGATGGTTCAGAAGATGGTACCGGTAATTACGCAATTAAATTAGCAAATGAACTTAAATTACCACCACACCAACTTAGAGTTATTAAATTCGAAAAAAATAGAGGTAAGGGTGGTGCTGTTACTCACGGAATGCAATGTGCAAGAGGATCATATATTATTTTTGCAGACGCTGATGGTGCATCAAGATTTTCAGATATAACTAAATTGTTAACCGCAATAAAAACAATAGATATTAATAAACCAACGGAGATCCCAGCTGTTGCAATAGGTTCAAGGGCCCATATGGTTAATACAGATGCTGTTGTTAAAAGGGCATTCATCAGAAACGTTTTGATGTATGGTTTACATACGCTCGTTTTTATATTTGGTATTAGAGATGTCAAGGATACGCAATGTGGTTTTAAGTTATTTAATAAAGCGGCAGTTAAACTGATTTTCCCAAACATGCATACCGAAGGTTGGATTTTTGATGTTGAACTTTTAATACTTGCTCATAGACAAAACATTCAAGTCAAAGAAATTCCAATTAGTTGGCATGAAGTTGATGGTTCAAAGATGGAACTTGCAAGGGATTCTATAAATATGGCAATCGATTTAATTGTTACGAGAATGGCATATCTTTTAGGGATATACAAGGAGAAGAAGGCTAATAATATCCACAAATCTACTTAATCAAAACAGTTTATAGAATTTATGTAAGTTAATAGTCAAAAATAATTTTATCCTGCATCTTGTAAAAGTTTCTAGACTAAATGGAAAAATTGACACAAATCCACGGCAGCGATGACATTTCATGTGAAGTCGTCAAGTAGATTCTGTTTTTTGCCTCTCAAAAAAAGTTCAATTCTAGCAAATTACAAAATCGGCAATGTCAAATCAATGAATAAATTAAATTCTTTTCTCAGATCACTCCCTATAATTAAATCAAGATATTATTCAAAAACCAAAATGAACACAGAAAATGTCCCAAATTATGAAATTATAGATGGAATACGTTATGTAAAACCATATTACCAAACAATTCAAACAACAGTAAAGACTCGGTGGCTCAAGAGAACAGTTTTAGATGTTTTGAGTACTGAGTTTAGATCATTTGACATATCTGAATATAAAGAAAGAATGAAGAATAATGAAATTACGGTTCTACATCGAAATAGATTAACGAAGAAAGAAAGAAAAGAAATACGTGAAAAAGGTTTATTAAAGGGGAAGAATATCAAGCGTATTAAATATCCTGAAATAATGGATTATAAAATGGAAGATAATGATATAATTGAACGTCTTGAACATATTCATGAAAGGTCTGTATTTGGATCAAAATGTGATATTGAAGTTATTCACGAAGATTGTGACGTTTTAGTTGTAAACAAACCGAGTGGCATACCCATTCATCCAGTTCAAAATTATTTTTATAACTCCTTTGTTAAAATTTTAGAAATTAAAGGTTGGCCAGGAAGAAATGAGTCATCAACTAATTATCAATTAAGACCATGCTATAGATTAGACAAATTGACTAGTGGTGTTTGTATATTTGCAAAATCTAACGAAGTTGCAAGAGGTATCCAGATGGACATTCAAAACAGAAAAGTTCAAAAGGTTTACTTAGCTCGTGTTAAGGGTAGATTTCCAAGTGTTGATATAATAGAATGTTTAGATGATATCATTGTATTAGACACTAAAAAGGGGAAAAATAATGGTGTTACAAGAAAACCAGCAAAAACAATCTTTGAATTTGTTAAATATAATCCAGACTTAGATGAAAGTATTGTTATTTGTTTCCCTAAAACAGGAAGAACACATCAAATTAGAATCCATTTAAGGAATTTAAAATATCCCATTGTAAACGATCCGTTATATGGGCCTGGAAAATTAATGAGTTTGGAAGAGAATCAAAATCCTAATGAAATAAGTGATGAAGATTTCAATAAAATTCAATTTCAAGCAACATTGAAAAGGATTGAAGTTGAGTCTGATGATTCTTGTGATTTATGTGGCATGAAGTTATATACTCAAACACCAAAGGAATATTTGATGATGTTTCTTCATGCATTTAAGTATGAATTAAATGGTGAAAATGGCTGGTCATATCAAACAAAATGGCCTGAATGGTCTAACATTTGACAATTTCATTAAATCTATTAGACTGTTAGTGGTATTATTTATAGAAATTGACTGGCTATGCATATTTATCAGAGAAAATATTGGATTTTTTGTTCCTTCTCTCCCTCTTCTGGTCTATAATATGCTGGAATGCAAAATTTTTGATATTATTTCGTTTTAAAATTTTATCAACTTCATTCCACGGTATTTTTGAAACTTCTTTATTGGATTCTTCTTTTAATGCATTTACATTGAGTCTAGAAACTTTGAATAGGCATTTTTGTAGATTTTCAATAAAATTTTGAACATCTTCTTTGGTTTCTGGATAGACACTAACAGAAAATTTATAAAATCCACAATATCTTTTTGCAAACTGTTCATCTTTCAAATATAAATTCATGAAGTTTTTCCTCAAAAGCTTTTTAATTCTTGTTCTGAAAACTGCATATTTGAACGGGTATGATGTATTTTGCATCTGTGAAGGAATATTTCCAGTAATTTTCTTGTTTATATTAAATAAATTGAAATTATGACATATTATCATGACACCAGGCTTTGATTTTATTATATTTGCGAAATAGCTAGGTGTATCCCAATAATGAAATATAAACCATTTACAAGAATGTAAGGCCTTCTTTTTTGTAGCACCCCTCAAATTTGCAATGGCATATAAATCATTATTGGGCCCTTTTAATTCCGTATAGTTTTTACATATCGGACTTTCTTTAGATGCAATCGGAAACCTTGAATCAGGAAATAAGTAAGGTGCATTTTTCATTTCATTCTGAGTAATCGAGTAATCTTCAGCTTTAAATTTGAACTTTGGCAACTGCTTTATGTATGTTTCATTGTTTGATTTTAAACTCTGCTCAAAATTTAGTATAGCAAGTTTTGAAGTGCTATCATTTTCATTCAGTTCAAAGAATTCATTAGAGTATTCTAGCTGCAAATGTGTTTTTATTCTTTTCAAAGCGTGCTGTAGACATCCCAGCGGTTCTATATTATTTTCTACACCCTTCATCAAAGGCATCAAATGTTTTGTCTTACTAACCAACATGTTGATCCTTATCAAAGAAAAAGCAAAAACAAGATTAAGTTATAGTGCTTATTAGATTTCACCTGTTAATGTTTCTTTGAATATGGAAATTGTTCATGTTGATTTTCTCAAGAATTCAATTTCGTGAATTGTTAATCATTTTTTTTAGATTTTCCTATTAGCTGTGAATGTTGTTTGTTTTGCCACAAAGGACATCTTCTACCCTGGAAACAACTTCTAAAAACAGCTGCCGATTTTCAAAAACGCTGAATAGCAGATACAACTTTGATCGGACCTGATTGCTTTCACAGAGCATGTTCCCGACCAACAAAAAAAAGAACCACGATATTTCTGCTCACCAGAACTCACCTTCAACATTAACGTCATATTCAATGCTACAACCTAATAATAACCAAACCCACCCCAATTCTTCAAACATAAGACTAGAAAAACCTGCACTTCATATATCCTCGTCACCAATAGGTCAAAGTGACTCAGTTCCGAACAATTACTATGATGGTTTAAATTCTGCTCACTCTGCTACTCCATCAAATGCAACTTTAATGCCAAAAAAGAACCCAACCAAGACCACATTAGCAGATCAAGATCGTGAAACTTTTGAAGATCAGATACAGTTTTCAAATTTACCATATCCTTTAACTCAACCACATTTACAGTCCATTTATACAACCAGCCAAACCCCACCAAAATACCAACAACAACCAGGAATAAGAAATTCCATTATTAACCAAAATGCAAATATTCGGCCCTTACAAAAAAAAAAAACTTCTAGGCGTGTTTGGGTTAGGAAAAATGTACATACTGCAACGACAATTACAATTAATCCTAATGATATAGTTGATGACTTAAAATATATGATTGCAAATAAATTTCCAACAACTTTAGCGTTGCAATATGATCCATCTGATTTAGTAGTTAAACTAATTATACCCAATGATAACATTAATAATAACTGTGCAATGAATTCATCTTTTAGCAATAATGGAAATTTACCAATTAGTTATCCATTACCAAAATTCAAAACAATGAATTCTGATGGTTCACATTCTCCAATATCTAGTAATTTTGGGATTTCTAAACCTTTGATAACGAATGAAATAATAAGATCGAACACTCCATCATCGCCTGAACCAGCACCAAATCCAAAACCAACTTTATCATCAGCAGATTACACGCCTATTGATATGTCCAATCAAACGTCATTGATTTTAGAACCTGATATGTTAGTCTGGTCGATATTAGATAAATATTTTCCCAATGGTATGTCGATGGCAGATGCATTTATAATCGATGTCATAAGATCACCAAATGATGAAACGTTTAAACTTGATTCAAAACAGCGATACTACCAAGGCTCAAACGCTTTAAATACTTCAATTGACAAGGCTGATGTTTCATTAGTCGACATGAATCATATGATTCCAAATAACAATAAAGTTGCAATAATAGGTGAACAAAAGGTACCACCGCCAAGATTTAAACATTATAACAATAGTTTAGATCTTTCATCAGCACCAACAGCACAATCTTCTGCTGTAATCTTATTTTCAAAAGATTTTAGGGACACCTCAAAATCACCTTTATCAAGTGAAATCATTCCACCGCTACCATCACCAAAAATTTGCAAAATCGTGAAAAACGACGGTTCAAGACAAAGTTCACCGTTACTAACTAATAAAAGTGAATTACCAGAATTGAAATCACTTGATACAAATAAAAAGTTAAACTTAAAAGTTAATACAGACGCAAAATCATTGAAAGAAAATAACGATAATACTGACTTGAAAATTCCAATACTATCAGCTTCATCTATTTCAACACCAATATCAGATTCAACACTCACACCAAAAATTGAATCTTCAATACCTAAAAGTGCAAAATCTATAGATCCAAAAAAAAAGACAAAGGATAATAGGCATGTAATGCCAAAAATTCTTAGTCATATTAACGTTTTAGTGGTTGAAGATAATCTTGTTAATCAGAAGATTATGGCAAGACATTTAAAATCTTGTAATGTTCAATTTCAAATAGCATCAACAGGTAAAGAGGCACTTGAAATTTGGAAAACAGGTGGATTTCACCTTTGTTTTATGGACATTCAAATTCCTGTTATGAGTGGTATTGAAGTTACAAAGGAAATTCGTCGTTTAGAAAGGTTAAATCATATTGGAAGCATATCAAACTATAATGATGAAAGTCATATTCATAGAGACAAAAATGACGTATTAGATTTATCGTTATTCAGATCTCCAATTATAATTGTTGCACTTACCGCTTCAACTGGTGCAGTAGATCAACAAAACGCTCTTGCTGCTGGTTGTAATGATTATTTAACTAAACCTGTTCAGTTGAAGTGGTTGAAGAATAAACTTACTGAATGGGGTTACATGCAAGCATTGATTAATTATGATTATTTTAAATCTGAAAATTGAGTATTGTCTTTCGATTCATGTTATGCACTTTAATGAAATTTTGGTAATTTTATTTCAAAGTTTGTGCTTGATTTTTACTTTTTAGATAATAAAAGACGTTTTTATTTATTTTATAAAAAGTCACTATTTATAAAAATGACGTACTAAACATTTAAATAAATAAACAAACTGCATTTCTGTTGGGGGTGAATGTAATGGACGTGATTATAGATAACCGATAAATTAGTACTTAAGTCGACTGAATAAAAATTTAAGTTTAACCATAAACTCATGTGAATCTAATTGAACAACTAAATTATCTGATGGCTCTAATGAAACATTTAAATCCGTCAAGGGAACAATTGAGCCTTATTCTGGTCCATGTGATGGCATCGATAGTGTTTCCTTATAAAATTTTAAAATGCTGCTGTAAATTAATGGGTTATTGTCACTATTTCAATGCTGGCGGTAAATTCATAACTTTTATCCATTAATCTTTTGTATTATTTCAACATTAAATATAAATACCTTGTCAGCAAGTCATAGAAATAAAAGACTGATAAAAAAAAGGAAAGTTAATCTCCTAAAACTGTAACTTGAATAATGCCAAAATGGTAATTTTTTTGTGTTGAATAATAGTGGTGATGAGCCAGTACATTGTTCTAATTGACATTATTTTTTACTGAAACGGGATATTTAAAAAAGTACATACGTCAAAAAGCAACATCTAAGTCTTGATAATCCGAACCAATGAAAGCCCTATCTATATAGTTATTCCATAACTTTTCAGGTTTTTGATGAGTATCCAGTTCATCCTTACCAATTTCCAACCTTGAATCCTTTGTCGGTGAAGCAGACTTAGCAAATTTACGGCCCAAACGTATCCAATCACTAACCAATATACTATCAGAATACTCATCAGTTGAATAATGTAATTTATAGCCAAATTTCCAACTTTTATTGTCCTTGACATTATCATTACTATAATTAATTTCATTTAAATCAATATAGTATTGAGTATATCTTTCAGGTGTAAAAGTCTGTGGTATATAAGCAGGACCCAAACTTAACCCTTTTGGCATTAAATTTGGTATCGTTTTGTCCACTCTCAATGATTCAATATAATCTTTAGATTTAATTGATTCTAAATCATTTTCCATTTCTTCCAGTAACCTTTCAATTTTTGTTTCATTATCTAATTCAGTTTCCAAATTAATGAAAAAATTTTCCCAATCACCTTCTTTAAAAGTTTGTAAGTTATTATTATCAACCCCATTAAACCAATCTTTAATGTTTGCAAACAATCCTTTAATGCCACTACCGTAAGGGGTAACATTTGAATTTTGGAATTCAGTCACATTATATTCCCAAACTCTCATACCAGGATTGTAGGTTGGTATAACACTTGCAGAAATATGAGCAATTGAATATCTTTCAAAAAATGCCCCACTTTTTTTATTACCCTTTAATTTTGAATACATCGTATCACGTAAAGTTTCTAAGTATGAAACCTTACCATTTGGTGCACCCAAATATCTATCTGAAAATAAATGCAATTTCGAGTTTGTTTCATCATCAAGATCAAAGCCTAAAGAACGATATAAATCTTCAACTGTTTCAAAATCATCATCAGTAATATCACCGTCATCACTGGTATAATCGTCGGTTTCTTTAAGTAAAGAATCTAGTTCATCATAATTGATGTAAGGTAATGAATCATTTTCACTCAATGCACCTGTAGATAAAAGTCTTTTCTCAATACTCCTCCAAGCTTTAACTGAGTCTAAAGGTACCCAATGATCAATATTCATATGACCCCACACACCACCAATAATTAAATCTCTATACTCATGCATCCAAACACTGATTTTTGAATAACAACTATGATGAATATTTTTCGGAATTGGTGGAACATGTCCACTTAACCAAATTTTTAATCCTCTACGACGACACTCCTTTAATGTTGCGCCCAACCAAAGGAAAAGTTTATAGCCCGGTTGCTTTTTACCATCACAATTATCATTTAATGGATTTGATTGAAACCAATATAGTGTATTAATACTGATGACAACTAATTTACCAGGTATAACTTCTCTAAAAAAATAAGCACCCCTATCAAAAGTATGCATTTGTTCAGGTGGAATAAAGTTTCTCCAAATTTTGTATAATTCACGAGTTTGCAAAGTTGGTCCAGGTGCAAATAAATTATGTGGATAAACATCATTATTACCTAAACTTGGTATAATTTTTACACGTCTATCGAAAGGGTTTTCATTAACTTCATTATCGTCCATAAATGTTTTTGAAAAATCGTTTGCAACTCTTTCGTTCATGTTAAAGATATCCATTTCAGTACGTGGATTCAATCTATCATTATCATGTCTGATATTATCTCCTGTCCAAATAACAAAATCAATATGGTCCTTTAAATTTTCTTTAACCCATTCAAGCGTTGATTCATAAAGATCAATTGGTGAATCACATCCACTTAAAGCATCACCATATGTATGAGAAATATCTGAATTCATGTTTATACTTTTAACTTTTTGATGGCATTTTTTACGAATTGCACTACCTATAATATTCAGTTCATCCGGATGCATATCTGTAATGTGTAAAAATCTACCATGTAATAACTTTTCTTTAGTTACACCGTTTGTATTAGTTGATAAAATTTGAACTGAGTGGTTTGGAGTTAAATTTAAAGCCTTTAAGTGGTTAACTATTTCATCGTTATCAATAATTGAATTAAATTTGATGTCTTGTTCGATATGATTAAAATTTGGAAATATAAAAAATAATATTAAATAGACTGTAAATAGAAATATAATTAAAATTGAGCAAATTCTAATTGTCACTTTTTTAATGATGTTATTGCTATTATTCTTTTCATTCTCAGTAATAGTTACAGGTTTTTCTGCAATCAAATCCATCATCTTTTCAGAAAAGATCCGGGGACTCTATGATCAAATGTGATAATGATGACTCTGTTTAGTAGAATAAAATACGATGATAAGATAAAAAAAAATTCAACTTTCTCATTTCCACTTCCATCATCTAATTGAAGGCGATAGAATTAAAAATTAAAAACTAATGTAAAATCTAGAATTTACATCAGCATGTGGACGCTCGCTTTTAGGTTATTTATTAATTATTAATTACCGTAATAATTAATTCATTTTTCTCTGGCCACTACAGTAACTAGATTGAGAATATTATTTACTATTTACTATTTACATTGTATTGTAGAGTAAAAAATTGCCTTTAGCACCCCATCTGGCATAACACCCCGTCTTTACTGATATGTACTGGGTATTATACCCTCAACAGTATCAAGAGTATCTACATATCTACATTTGTAACACCTCTTACTTCTTCATACAATACTAGATTTAGAAAACCAAAAGTGTATAAAAGAACAAATGTTTTTAAAAAACCCTTCTACTTTTTATTTCCACCATTTTATTGTAATTGAGTAAAAAATAAATTATCTCAGCAATTTTTTTCTGGCCAGTACACTGAACCAGGTAGCCATGGGGTAGAATAAAATAGTGTAAAGAATACCGTGAAAGGGGCATAACAGTTATATAATAAATAAGTGGAATTTTTAAAGAGATAATAGAACAATTAAAAAAACTCACAAAAAAATGATATAGTAATTCAGTTTATTCAATAAGATTAAAGACCCAAAACTGTATCGCCATACTAAAATTCTAATATAATATTATGACTGGCCCAATTACTTAAATGAAGAGTTTGAAAAGTTCAGACCACAAAAAGTAGGTTACTTTCCATCAATATATGTAGAAAAACAAAACACAACAAATAACGATTTGGATATAAAATCGATTAAACAAAAATTAAGTTTAAGGAAGTTAGATTGCTGTAATCTTGATGGTTGGTTCAATTGAAAATTATATTAGAATAAAAAACTTGGAAAAATGTATTTTATATGAAACAAATTTGAAAGAAAAATATCAAAATCAATTTGACATAATTGACAACATAAAATGTACCAAATATGCACTTAAGGAAAAAAAATATAAGAATTTATATTGCAGAAAATTATTATATGTAGATCCCGATTATGCGTTTCAGGTTATAAAAGAACAAAAGCCATTTATCATTTACATGAATACAAAGTATGATCTAAATTGGATAAAAGATTATTCATGCTTAGGAGAAGGATACGTATGGTCAATCATTTATTGAAACATAAAGTCTGATTTAATAATAAGAGTACCATATACCGATATTATGGAGAGTTTGGGGTATATATAATAATTGCTATTTGGAGTGTAAGAAAACTTAAAGATTTACTAATATAAATACTTTTTTAGAAGTTTATGAAAAGTCCAAGAAATGTAAAATATTAGATTTAAAAACCAAAAATATATTAAAGAAGAAGTAATTCTAGATTTAGATAAAGAATATGAATTCAATGTCAAGGAATATACCCTGAAATAAATATTAGAAGTTTAAAATCACTTAAAATCAGAAGCTGTAATTGCCGTGGAACTTTGCGGTAAATATATATCTAACGTGTATCCTCTTCTTATGACTATTTTTGTTTTGAGCATCTCTAATTTTCAGCACTTTCTTTCTTTTTAAGATTGTGATGTGCCACCAGCAAACTAAGACAATCATTATTATTCTCTGCAACTTTCCCAAAATAAATTCAACACTTAGCAAAACATTTCTTGAATGATTATATTTCACTTGCCGTTGGTAAAGTTGGTTCCACATCTGAAAATATTACTCAAAGAATTTTATATGTTGATGATGAAGATAAAGAGCCAACTTTATTAATAAATTTGAAAATAGTGTGAAAATGGATTACATAGGATATAACTGTTATATGGAATGTATCAAATAGAAACGATATCATTTTAACAAGCTTTTGATTTTATCTTTTCATACTGATAAACTAAATGTATGCTCAATAGTTGTATAATGAGGAGTTCATGGTACATAAAAAAGTAAACAAACAAACAATCTACAAAAGTATACGACCTATAGTTTCGATTTACCAAATAAAGTTTCAATAATGATTTTAACGGTATTTTCAGCACAACCCCAGCTTTCAATAAAACCAGAATTACCATTACCATAATTATGAATAATTTTTTTATTAATTTCATCAATACCAATTCTAGCACCACCAATTCTTTCAGGTCTAAAACCAATAACATGATTGCTAATTTTAAAATCACCATTTGGAGCTAAGTCAGGGATATATGTTGATGCCTTTTTAAGTAATCTTTTAACATAATCATGATCGATTGAGGTATCATACTTATTAAAGTTATGGTCATAAATACCACCTAAAATTGCACCACCTTCAGGACGTGGGAATAACATTAAGAATTCACCCTCTTTTGCATCCTTTGGCAAATAAGGTTGTTCAAACGTAACTTGATAAGGTAAATTATTTTCAAGTAGAATAACATGACCTCTAACAGGGAGTAATTTTGGATCATTACAGTCACCAAAAAAATTATAACCCAAACCTGTACAATTAATGATCAAATCAGCAAAGCCCCCAGTGTTTAACTTGTATGCTTCTGCATCTTTTAAATTTTTTAAGGTAAATCTTTGAATTGTCACACCTAATTTTCTAGCTTCCGATAATAGGTAAACTAAATAATAAGTTGTTGAAATAGTATATGATTTGAAACTATACAAATTTTGAACATCCGGGAATTTCGGATCATTACCCAAATATTCATATTCTTCAACCTCATCTTTAAACCAAGGAGTTTCAAATTCGGGAGTTTTTTTCCCTTTTGGAACAATTTCACCCATATATAGGGTATATGGGCTGATGAAAGTTTCAGGTATTTTAGATAAAGACTTTAATTTATTGTAAGTTGACAAATGCCATCCTTTATTTTCTTTATGATTTGCGGATATCCAATGAGCACCAGCTTTTGGAGATGTGTAAAAAGTAGCGGTATCGCCGGGTAGGTTTTTAGAAATGACAGTAACATCAACTAAATCACCATATTTGGATTTTAACTCAACGGCAGTGGTCAAACCGACAACGCCGGCACCAACGATAAGAACCTGTTTCTTGGACATAGTTTTCTAAAAAAGAGTAACAGTCCGCAGTCTGCACATGGGACACAGAACATCTGGCAAAAACCTGTCTATTTAAACTTCAACGTTTCTTATCAACGTTTTCGCCCCAAATCCGAAAAAGGAAGGTTTCACGAAGCACCAGAAAATGGGTTCATAATTCCGTTTATCTTCAGAGCTCCATTAAAATTAATTGTTATACTACTATTTTTGCGAGATCATCCCTCCTCTACGATTGCTATCCGATATACGATACCCCTCTCTCAATGCACTTTAATACCCCCCAAGATCTTCTCAACCACTTACATCCCAATACCCCCATTAGACACACGTCGCCCAACATCTTTGCCGCAGGCCCCACCACAGTTGACACCAACGCCCTTGTTTTCCCCCTCCAGCTCTCCCCTGAGGACCTCGCTGTGCTCTTCCCTGGTGGCGCTGGGTCCAACATCATTCCACCGAGTCTCACCGGACCCGCCCACGATCCGCGCCCAGGCTTCGAGGACGAGTTCCAACTGCGTGGGCAATTTGGTGGGCCAATGCCGACTCTTCCCGGGTTCCCCACCGATGGTTACGGGGAGGGTGACCGTCTTCCCCTAGGAAGCAGAAACCCGCTTGGGAACCCGCCTGGGAACCCCCGCGGCTCTGGTGGGATGTTCATGCCCTCCCCAGGAAACAACAGTGGAAGCGGCCATTTTCGCCACGATGATCCGTTTCCTTTCAAGTAGCGTCGACCGACGCACACGGCGTGTTTCCCACTTTTACATTTTTTCTTTCCAAAACAGAACACCAACTGAGGATGGATGCTTAAAGAAGCTTCTGGCTTTGTGTGGGATTCAACTTCTTTAGCTAACACAAACTACTGTTGTTCTTCTTGTCCTTCTGTTTTAATTTTACTCTGTACCGCTTCTTTGTATATCCAACAACAATGAGTCTTGTGTCTCAACAGCAGTTGCAACAAAATCAACTGCAACTCAAACAGTTAGAAAATCAAAGGAACAAGCAAGTTCAACAATCAAAATCCTTAGTTTCCTCGATCTCAACAAGTGGTACAACTGATAATAATAACAATACTACAAACCAATTTTCTGACTTACCTTCAAAAGTTAAGCTAATTTCCCCACCAAACTATGCAGATCCTTTATCAATCACAATCCCAACGAATGCGAACCCAACTGATATTTTAGGTGCTCGTTTTAATTCTTGGAGAATCATTATATCTGCTTTATCTCATTATTTAAAAGAAACTGTTTCCGTTCATGAAGAAATTACAAGACAACACATTCGTTTACATCACGCAATTAGTTTCCCATTTTTAACTCAAGGCTTAGATGGTGAGTTCTATCAACCTTTACGAGTTTCAAATAATAACACACCTGCTGCTAATTCTAATTCACTCTTTCATTCAACTTCTTCCTCAAATGCAAAAGTTAATGATCAAGACTTGAATTATTATAATTCAAATGATTCAAATAAAGCAAATGAATTTGATTTAGCTAAAAAATTCTTTTTACCATTAGGTTCTGGTTCAATTCAAGATTTACCAACACTTTTGTATCAATATCATTCAAATGCCGCCTTATTGGCTCAATCAACCGTTAAAGAATTAAATTCAACAATCATTCCAAGATTAGAAGATTTGAAAAGAGATTTATTAATTAAAATTAAAGAAATTAAATCTTTACAATCTGATTTCAAAAATCAAGTGAATAAATACCAAAATGAAACTTCAAGATTATTAATTAGTTATATTAAATCGATTGATATTGCTAAAGTTGGCGCATCAGGGTTGGATCCAAAAGAAGACCCTTATATAATAAAATTTGCTTTAGATAGATCAATCAGACGTCAATTGACAGAGGAGAATTATTTACATGAGGCCTTTACCAATATTCAAACTTCTGGAAAAGAATTAGAAAAAGTTGTTTATATTGAATTACAGACCGCTTTAACAGTTTATGCAAAATTATTAGGCCAACAATCTCAAAATGTTTTTGATTCATTAATTTCAAAATTAGATTCTACAATTTTAACAAAGGAACCTTCAATTGAATGGGATTCTTTTATTGATAGAGATCACGCAAATTTTATTGAATTGAATCTACCAATGAGAAAATCTTCTGAAATTAAGTATAAATATCAAAATGATTCATTAACTTATGAAGTTAGATCAGGTTGGCTTGAAAGGAAATCAAAATTTTTAAAATCTTATCAACGTTCATGGTATGTTTTAACTTCCTGTTTTTTACACGAATTTAAATCTTCTGATAGACGTAAAGATCCATTACCTGAAAGATCCTTATTATTAAGTGAATTATCCGTTAATGAACATTCAAGAAAAGATGAAAAAAATCCAAATTCATACCATAAATTTGTTATAATTCATGGTCAAAGTTCTGGATTATTATCAAAAGGTCATAATTGGGTTTTCAGAGCTGAATCTTATGATTTAATGATGAATTGGTATAATGATATCAAACGCTTAACTCAATTATCTGACCCAATTGCAAGATCTTCAATTGCACTTGAAAGAAAGCGCTTATTACGTCGTAACGGAGGAAACGGTGGTGATATTTCAACTTCCGCAAGTATACATACACAGAGAAAACGTAATGTTAGCTCAGCCACTGCATTGACGAGCAATACTGAAGTTGATAGATCATCAAGGTTACATAATACCACCACTTCCACTACTGCTACTACAAGCACTACTAATTTGTTATCCCCACAACAAACACATTCATCCTCAGTTAATATGGGATTATTAGATAATAATGATTTAATTTCAATACCTGTTAAACCTGAAATATTATCACTTAAAAAGGAATTACCAATTCTTGAGGTCGATGATGAAAATATAAATAATCAAATTAACGAAAATGGTGGAAATTCATCAAATTTATTACAACAAGAACAAAAAAAAATTAATACAGATTCAATTGCTGGACAACAAGCATTGTTAATTCAACAACAGCAGCTACTTGAGCAAAAACAACGTCAATTATTAGAAGAACAAAGAGAATTACAACAACGTGCATTTAGTTTAACTTCATCAGTTCAACAAGCTCAAGCACAGGCACATGCACAAGCACAAGCACAGGCACAAGCACACGCACAGGCACAGGCACAAGCACAAGCACAGGCACAGGCACAGGCACAGGCACAGGCACAGGCACAGGCACAGGCACAGGCACAGGCACAGGCACAGGCACAGGCACAGGCACAGGCACAGGCACAATTACAAAATCCTCAGATTCCTCTCCCTATCCATACCTATAGTATTAACTCAGAGTTAACAAATAATGATCTTGCTAAGGGTGGTGTTGAAGAATTAAGCGAAAAAGTAGGTGAGCTAGGTGTTGATGAAAGTCGTTGATTAACGCAAGAGATCATTGTTAATTGCCTTCATTTGACTAGTTACTATAAGTTTGTGATTTTTTCTATCTATGTTTATTTTTTTACTTTCATTTTTACTTTTTTCACCTTTGTTCTCTTTTTCTATTAGTTTATATTGTTCCCTCTTTATATTATATTTCAAGTTATCATTCTTCAACTAAGTTGAATTTGTTTTTAAAAATTTTACTTGAAATTAATTTTTAATCTTTGCATAAGACAGATCTAAGCTCGGATATCACCGCTACATTTTTTTTTACGAACCTCTAATTTCGTTATCATCGCTGGAAGCCGTAACAAATTTATTTAAATAAAGACCACTTGTCTTCAATAACTCTTTTGAATTACTTTCAAAAAACAGTCGTCAAAGTCAAACATGGATAATATATTTAGAGATCAAACAATAATTGAGCCAATAAAAAGTAGCTCAAGTTATATAACATCTGACAAATTTTTCAATTTCTTAGTTTCAGTATTAACATTTTTATCAATCTTAATTTTCTTGGTTTATAAAGGTAGTAGACCATTTTTTCAAAGATATTTTTTTGTACCATCGACCGATTTCCGTGAAACGATTTCCAAATCTATTGGATTATCAAATGGCTTAATTTCAAAGAAAAAAATAGGTATAAAATCTTCATCGTTTCGTAGAAGATTAATTATGGGTGCTTTGAAACCGCAGCTATATTCAACATTGCCATTAAATTCTAAGAATTCGGCAGATAATTTAGATGTTAAAAATACAGATCAAAAGTATTACAGATTAAGAGTTTCACAAATTGATAGATTGGAAGAAAATAAGTCTAGTTTTCTAAAAAATATTAAGCCAATTTTACCAAATAATATTGAACGTAAAAAATTATTTGGATTTTTCCATCCATTCAGTTATACTTTAGGTGGTGGTGAAAAAGTTTTATGGGAAGCTGTTATTTCAACATTAGAAAATAATGAAAATAATGTTGTAATTATTTATACTTTTACACCATCAACAAAAACTTCAATTTATTCGATTTTAAAAGATGTCAATGATACATTTGGTATTGATTTTTTCAAAAACGAAAGAGAAAAGTTAAGGGATAGAATTGTGTTTATTCATTTACCGGATAAATATCAATGGTTGATTAATGGTAATTCATATAAATTTTTAAGTATTATTGGACAAGCCATAGGATCAATTGTTTTAGTATTTTTAGGATTTTATCAGTTGGCTCCAGATATTTTTATTGACACAATCGGTATACCATTTAGTTACTCACTTGTTTTTGGCTTATTAGATATTCCAATTATTAGTTATATCCACTATCCAACAATTAGCACAGATATGCTTAATGCAGCTAAGACTTTAGGTGGAATTTATGGACCTATTAAATTTGTTTACTGGTGGATTTTATTAAAATTATATTCTATTAATTTGATGTTTGTCAATATAATATTATTTAATTCGACTTGGACAGGAGAAAATGTTAAACGTGCATTAACTGATTGGGTTGGTAATGTTATCGATCTTGATAAATCTATTTTATATCCGCCTTGTGTTAATTATGATGATGAAACTTTTGATAAAGTTACAATTGATGATATATTATTATTAAAAAAGGAAAACTACATCACTTATTTGGCTCAATTTAGACCTGAAAAACGTCATAAATTATTAATCGAGCATTATAAAGAATATTTAAGTATATTAGATAAAACCAAAACACCACATAAATTAGTATTAATTGGATCAGTTAGAGAAGGTATCGATGAATCATATATTAATGAACTGAAAAAATTAGTGGAAAGTTTAGAAATTCCACCTGAATTAATTATTTTTGAACTAAATGCATCAACAGAGACCGTTCAAAATTGGCTTAAAATATCAGATTTTGGTATCAATTGTATGTGGAAAGAACATTTTGGTATCTCAGTTGTTGAATACATGTTAAATGGTGCAATTCCTTTATGTCATGCAAGTGCAGGTCCGTTAGAAGATATTGTTGTGCCTAGGATTAATGGAAAAGTTTTAAATAGAACGGAATTAAAAAAAATCGTTAAAATTAACGACAATGAAAAGTCAGGATTATTTTTCAAAGATCAAACAGATCCAGATTTTGATAATTCAATGAGTAAAGAGTATCCAACATTAACAAAGATGCTTTTGGTTGCAAGTACTTTAAACGATGTTGAAAAATCAAAAATTAGAGAAAATGCAGTTTATGTTGCACGTGAAAAATTCGGGAAAAGAGCATTTTCTAAGAAGTGGACAGGTGAAATATTTGATATAGTTCAAATGGAAACCGATCGTCGTATCGATAGAGGTAAAGTTGAACAATCTTATTAGTTTATGGAAACATTTTCCTACCAATACAAAATTTTAAGTTTCAGTTTTGTTGTCATCTTGATAGGTTTCTTCAGTTTATTTTGAATATCGTTAATAGTTTTAATTGTGTTAATTTTTTTCAATTTACTGATTATAGTTATTTCGTCTAACTGGTTATAGTTATTTATGGTACTATTGTATTTATTACCATGTTATTGTAATCATATATCGACGCGTCGATAAGGTTTCTTAGAAAAAAAATAATTTCAAATTTTTATTTTTATTCCGCATCTGGAAAAATTAATTTTTTTTCATGATTTTACATTTTACAATAATTTTTTTTTGAAAATTTTTTAAGTATACATTTCTTTAATTCTTCTAATAAATAATCAAAATGTCGACTGAAAATCCTAACAAACTTAATTCTAACCCAGAGATTTTATTGAAGAAACGTAAGAATGCAGATCGTTTACGTATTGAAAAACAACAACAAGCAAAGCGTCGTGCAGAAGATCGTTTAAAGAAACAAAATGCAAAAAAATCTAATGATAAATTTGTACGTGTTGAATCAATTGTTGCACGTAAATTAGCAACTGATCGTGAAAAGGAAAGAATTAAGAGAATTTCAAAATGGGATAAATTACATTTTCCAAAAGAAGAAAATAATGAAACTACCAACAAAGCTGAACGTTTATTATTTGTTTTCCGTATTTCAAACCCACATATGGGTGAAATTCCAATTAGAGCAAGAAAGGTTTTAAATATTTTACGTTTAAAAAAGGTTAATCAGGGTACATTTGTGCGATTAAACAAAAAAGTTGAACCATTATTACATTTAATTAATCCATATGTAGTTGTTGGTACACCAACTTTATCAACTGTTAGAAACTTGATTCAAAAGCGTGCGACTGTTAAAATTGATATTGAAAATGAAGAAGATAAAACAGTTGAAAAGAAAGAAGATGAAGAAAATAAATTAATTGAAGGTAGTGATTTTAAAATAATCCCACTAAATGATAATAATTTAGTTGAAGAAAAATTAGGTGAAGTTGGTGTTATTTGTACCGAAGATATTATTTTCGAAATTTTCAAATTAGGTGATTCATTCCTTGAATGTGTTAAATTTTTAGAACCTTTCACATTAAAGGAACCAGTTACTGGTTGGGGTCCATTAAGTAAATTACAAAGGTTAGAACAAAAGGAAGAATCAAAGAAACATCAAGTTTCATCCAAACGTAATGCGCCATTAAATGAAGTTGATATTGATGCATTTATTCAAGAACAAATTTAGTTATTGTCAATTTTATAGTTAGTTAAGATCTTATATAGCTTGTATGTATAAAACCTTTAAGTGAACCAAAAATTTGTGAAAAATCCAAAAAGGACGATCGACTTGCACTAAAAATTTCCGGTACCGGCACAGTTTTGTATAATGGTTATTTCCGCTATCGGGGATCTGTTGTTGAAGAAAATGTCAGTTCACGTTTTTAGTCTTATGTAATGATTTGAAAGAATATTGTCGTTTGAGCTGATTCTAATTTTTCCTTTTCATAAAATAAGTACTGTATAACATAATAATCATGTCCACTAAAAACATTGTTCTTTTACCAGGTGATCACGTTGGTAACGAAATTGTTGCAGAAGCAGTTAAAGTTTTAAAAGCAATTACTGAAGTTAAACCAGAAATTAAATTCAGTTTTCAAAATCATCTTATTGGTGGTGCTGCGATAGATGCAACTGGTGTTCCATTACCAAAGGAAGCATTGGAAGCTGCTAAGAAAGCGGATGCTGTTTTATTAGGTGCTGTTGGTGGTCCAAAATGGGGTACCGGTTCTGTCAGACCTGAACAAGGTTTATTAGAAATTCGTAAAGAATTGAATTTATATGCAAATTTAAGACCATGTAATTTTGCAAGTGACAAATTATTAGATTTATCTCCATTAAAGAGTAACATTGTTAAAGGCACTGACATTTTAATTGTTAGAGAATTAGTTGGTGGTATTTACTTCGGTCAAAGAGAAGAAGATGACGGTAGTGGTAAGGCATGGGACACTGAAGCTTATTCAGTTCCAGAAGTTGAAAGAATTACAAGAATGGCGGCATTTTTAGCATTACAAAGCAATCCGCCATTACCAGTTTGGTCTGTCGATAAAGCAAACGTTTTAGCATCTTCAAGATTATGGAGAAAAACTGTTGAAAAGGTTATTAAAGAAGAATTCCCACAGTTGAAACTTCAACATCAATTAGTTGATTCCGCTGCAATGATTTTAGTTAAATCACCAACTACATTGAATGGTGTTGTTATTACATCAAATATGTTTGGTGATATTTTATCAGATGAAGCAAGTGTTATTCCAGGTTCATTAGGTTTATTACCATCTGCATCATTAGCTTCATTACCAGATTCTAATAAAGCATTTGGTCTTTACGAACCATGCCACGGTTCTGCTCCAGATTTAGAAGCTAACAAGGTTAATCCCGTTGCAACTATTTTATCGGCTGCAATGATGTTGAGATTAAGTTTAGATTTAGTTGAAGAAGGTAGAATTGTGGAAAAAGCAGTTAGTAATGTTCTTGATTCAGGTGTTATGACCGGTGATTTAGGCGGATCTGCAAGTACTGTTGAAGTTGGAAATGCAATTGCAGCAGAAGTTAAGAAGCTTCTTGCGTAAGCGTTTACATTTTGGACCTAATTTAAATAACTCTTATAAATAAATACAAAGTAATAAATTTACTGTCATAATTAATAAATGTGTGTCTGAAGGAATTAGAAATTAGAAATAAGTTACTGTAGAGACTAAAACTAAAACTAAAATTAAAACTAAGATTAAAACTAAAAATGGAAAATGGAAAATGGAAAATGGAAAACGGAAAACGGAAAATGGAAAAATGAAAAATGGAAAAATGAAAAATGGAAAATGGAAAATGGAAAATAGAAAATAGAGAAAACAAAACTGAAAAATCGCTTGTTTTGTTTTTCCATGATCCCATAATATAGCTCATAGCTTCAAGGGGTGTTTCGTTTGAGTTTCAACTTTTTACCCTCATCTTCTCCCATTCTTTTAATCTAAAGAGTTATCTTTTTTTACAGGCATTTGCAGTAAATAAAAAGCAATTGGTATACATTTGTGATTGTGCACTTACAACTCTTTGCATTTTCAACAAGAAGCCCAGAACTTTATTTCTTCTGTTTACCTTTCGGTGAGAAACCAACAAACAAAGAATTTTATTTTGGTGAATTATTTACACGAGACCATACCCTGTTACTTTTTTGTTCTTCTTTGGGTTCTACTTTCTTCAATAAAAGTTCCACTAACTACCAAAGGGCATAACACCAGAGCAACCACTGACTTATTATAGAGGCACATACAAATTATTCTGTTCTCCTTGCACAAGAAAACCTATAAGTTTATTTCGTTAATTAAAAATACATCCGCTGACAGCGTCAGGTATCATTATTTGATTTCTTTAAACCTATAACACTTACAATTATAGTTTAATTATTATTATTCACTAGATCATCAGATATATACATCTTGTGTTTACAGGTTTATATATACTTAGTCATTTCATACTATAGAATTTTTAGATATTGTCATTTGCAACTATGTATATTTCTACATATTTTCAAATATTATCAATACTATTTATTATAATAAATCCTTCCTTTGCTTATAAAGAAGTTGGATGCTTTGCTGCAAATGCAATTGAAAATTTAACATTTAAAAATTCCTACGTTTATCAATCATCTGGTTATTGTGAAGGCCAATGTTTGGGTAGTTATGTTATAGCAGTCACCAATGGAGATGAATGTTATTGTGGTGACAATATTGACCTTACTGTTTCCGTTGATTCGAGCTTTTGCACATCTTCTTGTGTTGGTTATCCACAAGAAAACTGTGGTGGTAATGGTTATTACAGAGTTTTTGTTGATAATTCAATGGTTTCTGAAGGAACTTACACTGCAGAAACGGATGATTCATCGTCATCTTCTGAATCTTCAGCATCCGAAACTTCCACATCTTCAAGTACGAGTACACTCTCAAGCTCATCATCATCATCTAGTTCCTCAAGTTCGTCATCTAGTTCATCATCTTCTTCAAGCTCATCATCATCATCAAGTTCATCATCATCTGAATTGACTTCCAGCTCGTCCTCTTCATCAAGCTCCACTTCACCAACTGCATTTTCCTCCTCATCATCAAGTTCATCCTCAACATCATCAGCGATATCATTATTGCTTACCACAACACGTAGTGCTTCAACTTCATTACAAGAAAGTGAAATTACAAGAACTTCAATTTTATCATCAGTTTTTGTTGCAACATCAATCATAGGTTCACAGCAATCATTAATTACAATTGTTCAGAGTGTTACATCTGTTTCAATAGAGGTTAAAACAGCAACAGCAGTTCTAACCGCCACATTAGCACCGTCAGCATCAAACATAAATTCATCAAATTCAATTAATAGTAAAGAATCAGATAGCGGTATAAGCCATGGTGCAATTGCAGGTATTGTTGTTGGTGTTGTTTGTGGTTTAATTATATTGATATCATTAATATTATGGTTTTTTGGTGTTAATTTATTTTGTATCACAGGAAGAAATCGTAAGAAAGATGATTACGATAATGAAAAATCAATTAGAGATGATTCAATTTCACTTCATAATGGTGACCATTTAAACCATAATATTGGAATGACCGGCTTTGGTAGGAATGCTGCATTATACAATGCTGATGATTTAAGTATAGGTTACGGTACACGTAGATTCAGTGAAGGGAGTTTACCAGATGCTGCTGCAGGTAGTGAAAGTGATACATCGAACAAACGTGGTTTAAGAGTCATAAACCCTGATTTAAGTGATAATGAAAAATAATTAATTTATCCCAACAAAATAGACATATATATTCATGATACCCCATAAACTAATTTAATTTAATTATTTATTACGTTTTACACGTTTTTAACCATTCAACTAACTTTCCATAATTACCAGCACTGTGATTTAATTTACTCCGTTTTATTTTTATAATACATTATTATAATCATTATTTATTTGTTTCATTTTTTTGCATTTTTTGTAATATATATATTAATATATCAACAATTATATGTCCGAGGTTTGAATGCTTCAATTTTCTCAACAAGTCTTAGTTGTATTATGAATAACAGAATGTCAGTTCATAGAGGGTACAATAATCTTACTAAACACAAAAAATTATATACCATTAAAAGTGATTCATATAGAATAAAAAATTACACCCAAACAAAAAACCCCCTCAATGTCCAGCCCATTCAATACTATTTAAATCAATACCTTCTTTAACCATTTCCCATAATGGTGACATTTCTCTTAAAAATCCAACTCTTTCCTTCATGGCTTGACAGACATAATCAACTTCTGCATCGGTTGTAAATCTACCAACACCAAATCTAATACTCGAATGAGCCAATGCATCATCTGCGCCTAAAGCATGTAAAACATACGATGGCTCTAGGGAAGCAGATGTACAAGCTGAACCACTACTTAACGCAATATCCTTTAAAGCCATCAATAAAGATTCACCTTCAACATAAGCAAATGAAACATTAACACAACCTGAATATCTTTGTGTTGAGGAACCATTTAATTGAGTATGTTCAATTGATAATAATTCTTTGATTAATTTATTTGAAAGTTTTGAAATATGTTTTTGGTCGTTATTGAATTCTTTAACCATTAGTCTTGAAGCTTCACCAAAACCTGCAACCAAAGGTGGTGCTAAAGTACCAGATCTTAAACCTCTTTCTTGTCCACCACCATTAATAATTGGATCTAATCTAACTCTTGGTCTTCTACGAACAAATAAGGCACCTATACCCATTGGTCCGTAAATTTTATGGGAAGAAATTGACATTAAATCAATATTCATCTTGTTAACATCAATTGGAATCTTACCAAAACCTTGTGCACAATCGGTATGAAAGAAAACTTTATTTTTACGACATAATTTACCAATTTCTTCTAAAGGTTGAATAACACCAATTTCGTTATTAACTGCCATAATTGACACAATCGCAGTATCTTTACGAATTGCCTTTTCTAAATCTTCTAAATTAATTAAACCATCTTTATTAACTTTCAAATAGGTAACTTCAAAACCTTCATCTTGTAAATGCCTACAGGTATCTAAAACACATTTATGTTCAGTTTGTGTTGTAATTATGTGTTTTTTCGTTTTTGAATAAAATCTTGCAACACCTTTCAAAGCAGCATTATTTGATTCAGTTGCACCCGATGTAAAGATAATTTCTTTAGGATCAGCATTTATAACTTCTGCAACACAGGCTCTTGCTTTTTCAACTTCTGTTTCAGTTTCCCAACCATAGGCATGTGTTGCAGAATGTGGATTACCATAAAATCCAGTATAAAACTCTAACATTTTATCTAAGACTCTCGGATCAACAGGAGTGGTTGCCTGCATATCCAAATAAATAGGACGATTACCATATAAAGAATTATCTCTTTTAGAGTTTGTCAGAGAAATCGATGATCCATGTGGAGGTTGCACTTGTGTTGCAGTGGCAGAATAATAACGGCCCTTGGCAATGTTCTTCTTGAAAAGTGAAGAAACAAAGACAAGTTGTGCTCTCACGTGTTTTGCAGTATGCATTGCTGTGTGAAATGTGAAAGTAAGATAAACTGACGAACTAAGTTTCTAGAGTAGGTATTATTCAGCAAAAAAAATGCAAATTCTCAGACTGAAAACCGGTCCGGCGATTTCGTTCTTTATTTTTCGCTGAATTTGCTTAAAATTATTTATTATTTATTATTTATTTTTTATCTTTTATTTGCCTCGCTGTTCTGCATGAATTGAATCATTCCGAATCACGAATCACCAAAAGAGAAAGAAACGAGAAAACACGAGAAAGAAACGTACCCATAAGTATATTAAAAACCGTTGGCTTTTGATGCTTTTTCTATAAAAACAAGTGCAAACATTACCAATTAGCAATGGACCAACACAGTCTCTTCTTAGTTTCACTCATCAGCGGTGGTGCTGCTGGAACAGCAACTGATTTGGCTTTTTTCCCAATTGATACCCTCAAGACACGTCTACAAGCAAAAGGTGGGTTTTTCAATAATGGTGGATTTCGTGGTTTATACAAAGGTTTAGGAAGTGCAGTAGTTGCATCTGCTCCTTCTGCATCTTTATTTTTTATTACTTATGATACATGTAAAACTTTTTTCAAAGCTGAATTACCTACGTATTTCCCATCGTTAAACAAATCCACTTCGACACATTTGTCACATATGCTTTCAGCTTCATTAGGTGAAATTGCTGCTTGCATGGTTAGAGTTCCTGCTGAAGTGATCAAACAACGTACACAATCTTTACAATTCAATACGTCCTTAGAATCTTTTAAATATATTATATCAAACAAATCAGGTGAAGGTGTTTTCAAAGGTCTTTACAGAGGTTGGTCAACAACAATTATGAGAGAAATTCCATTTACAATCATTCAGTTTCCATTATATGAACATATGAAATCGATTTGGGCATCTTATGAGAATGTTGATAAAATCTCACCAATAAAAGGTTCGATTTGTGGTTCAATTGCAGGTGGGTTTGCAGCTGCTGTTACAACTCCATTAGATGTTTTAAAAACTAGATTGATGCTAAGTAAAGAAAGAATTAGTGTCGTACAATTATTCAAAAACATTGTTAAAGAGGAAGGTTATGGTGTTTTATTTAGTGGTATAGGTCCAAGAACCATGTGGATTAGTGCTGGTGGTGCAATTTTCTTGGGTGTTTATGAAACTGTTAGTTCAATACTTACAGAAGAAAAGTAGAGTAGATTTTATATATTTTCGTGTACATAATTTATATTTTATAGACGGTTTTCTGCATGTATTTACTCTTCTTCAAAATTGAAACTAAAACTGAAACCACCCTCAGTTTGTGTTTCTTCCCTTGCTTCCTTTGTTAAATTTTCCCAAACATCTGACCTTTTAACCTTTAAATCATTATCTTCATCATTATTTGGTATATTTGAAAAGTCCTCATTAACCAACTCTTCGTATCCGTTAATTTTCAAGAATTCAACAAAAGCTTCAAAGACTGGCATACACCCCGTACCCTTTAATTCACCAACATCTTCATCGTTGTTCTTCAAATCATCCCTTGATAAATACTGTTTGATAATTTCGATATTTTTATTGTTCAAATTTTTGTTATTATTTAAAAATTTCTTAAGTTTCTCTTGTAACAAATCATGTCGAAATCCACTAACTTGATCACGTTTTTCATTCATAAAATTCAAAGCATTATTAATCTTACAAGGTGGTATGAAATTTGAAGTGAATGCAACAGAATCTTCTAAATTGATAACTGAATGCCACCAACCTGATGGAACATACATGCACTCATTTTGAAAAGTAATTCCGATGACACAAGTTCTAAATCCACCCGATCCAAATTTTTTATTTGTATCTAACGTAGCATCATCACTAATTTGTATACTATCATTCCAAAATCCACTTTTAACCCATTCAGCTAACCCAACAGGTGAAATAACTTCACTTTCATCATCACTGACAAAAATTCCAGGTGGTTTCATACCAGGTGGTAACATAATCCATAATTTTGAGCCTTCTAACACAACATTCCATGCATCAGTTGAGTTTGGATCCTTATGAAAAGTCGAACCCGATCTTGAAGGTCCAGTTATTAGCCACGAATGATCGGGTCTACATTCATTAAAAACTTTCAATAGATCCTTTGTAGCAAAAATTGGTGGATTTGGAAAATATCCCGTTGGTAACAAAAATTTCATTGCATCTGACCTACAATCAAACAGATATAATGGATTTTCATCGTTGTTTTTCAATGTATATGATTCATATTTGGATAATTCCCATAAAACAGACTCTTGTCTAAATTTAACATTCGGGAAATTTTCAAGTAAATATTTAATTGTCCATTTTGGCCATCTTTTATCATTTTTCAATTTATCATTTGTACCTAAAATAAATGGATGTTCACACCAATGATTTTTTTCAAACATTTCATAAGTAAATGTTGATTCTTCAATACGTGGAATTCTACCTCTATATGGGAAATTACTTGGATTTTCTAAATCTTGTGCATCTCTATATCCATGAATATTTTTCAAGTCTTTTTGTTCTCTAATTATTTTATCAAATATTTGCAAATAATCAATGCAAGAATTTGCATACGGTGTAAATAGCGCATCTGAATAAACAATATTCGAACAATCGATATTAGCCAATTTGCTTAAATCAACATTCAAAATTGATGACTTCCATGTACCATTCCAATTATCAAACGAGATACCTAATGCCGTTCTTGATTCCGGTGTTTTGGATGTATACAAAGCTCTCCAAAGTTCGTCAAATGATGTATATGCATACCAAAATTTTGAAACTTTTGAACAATTTTGAAGGTCGTTTTTATTTAACAATCCAAGTATATTTAATATTATATCATCAGGTAATTTTTTGAACAGAGAACCTGCTGAATTCCCAATTTTTTTTAAATCTGACTCATTTGCTAGTATTATATTTCCAGATGGTTTTATACCTAAAGGATGTTTTGGAACATCCTGATGCAAGTTTGTTATTGTTCTAGGTTCTGCCAAAGGTATTTTTTTATTGAAACTTATAACCTTTTGCTTCTTTAAAGCTGGACTATCTTGTAGGTTTGAAATTGGAGTTTCATGAATCTGTACAAGCATTGTTGAATATTTTGGTATTTATGATTAGGGAAAATTAAAAAAAATTGATCGAAAGTTGTGATATATGGTCCGATTAAGCTAACTTTCACAAAATTAAAATATTTTCTTTACACAGCCTGAAAAATTTTCTTGTTAACTTGATATTATTTTCTATTTGCTATTTTCGAATCTTTCAATCTCTTGCTTTACTTCATATGCATTTAATTTGTTTATATTTACATGTGTGTTTATACAGGATATATTATATGTTTATATAAAAGTAGAAGGATAAATTTATTGATAGACCGTTCAATGTATAATTTTGTAGTTGCATGTTAGTTTTGTTGTGGTGGTGTAATAAATAGATAAATAAAACTTATTCAACTGGAAGAGTTTTGTGTCTCTTTAAAAGCCAATCTTTAGATTGTAATTTCTTCTCATGTTCTCTTTCAGTTTTACCAGGATACAATATTTGTTCATCACGTGGGTTGACGAATTCTTCCTTTTCTCTTGGAGCTGGAGCATCTCTACCTTTCCAGTATTTTCTAATTTGACCAACACAATGCATACAAAGATAATGTGACTTTTTGTAATTACCACAAGCCGGGCATCTATTTAAATTATCTTTAAGTTTGATTTGTTTATCACCTGGACCGTATAATCTTTGTCTTCTTTTCATATGTGAAGTTTTCTTCTTTGGTGCAGCATTTAAAATACCTGCATCAATTTCTATTCCTTCTGGTGCAACATGTGCATGTTCCGCATGATCGCATAATTGTTCTTGTTGAGCTGGTTGAAGGAAAGATGGAACGGTAAGCCCGATTTTAATAGAAGGAATTCCAACCTTAGGCAAGAGATCTGCAAGACCTACAAAACCTGCTGACTTGAAGACAAATGACATGGTTTGTGTATTATTTGGTTAATTCTAGTAGCATTCTAATTTCTTTAACTCATTTCAGTCAGTGTTCAATTCATGTCGAGAAAGAGGAAACAGAAAAAATAGGCACAACAGGTCCGCACAATGTGCGTGCTTGTTGTGCCAGATAGACGCGTTTGATTCCCCTTTGTTGACATGAATACTATAGGGATGATAATTGGGGAATATATTTATATATTATTGATCTAAGTTTGCATTCTTTCGTTCTCTACGCCAATTCCACTGAAAATTATGTCCCAAGTTAGTGATGATACCCACATGAACGGTTTTTCCTCAAATGAAGCCCCAGTTTCTCACCCTTCCAACTACGTTGGTTTTGATACAATTACAACTCAAATTGAAAATAGACTTGTTAAAAGAGGGTTTAATTTGAATATTATGATGGTAGGTTCCTCAGGTTTAGGCAAATCAACATTAATTAATACTTTATTTAGTTCTCATATGGTTGATTCAAATGGTAGAGATACAATTAATGAACCAATCGATAAAACAACTGAAATCAAAGTTACTTCTCATTCATTAATTGAAAATAACGTAAAATTAAATCTAAATATTATTGATACTCCAGGTTTTGGTGATCAATTAAATAATGATAAATCTTGGGAACCAATTTTGAAGTATATTAAAGATCAACAAAATCAGTATTTAAGAAGAGAATTAAATGCTTCAAGGGAAAAATTTATTAAAGATTCGAGGGTTCATTGTGTTTTATATTTTATTCAACCAAATGGTTATGGTTTAAGAGCTTTAGATATTCAGGTTTTAAAAAGACTGACTGAAGTTGCAAATGTTATACCAATTATTGCAAAAGCTGATACGTTAACTTTAGATGAAAGGTCTAAATTTAAGAATACTTTACAAGAACAATTTAAACATTATAACTTAAAAATGTATCCATATGAAAATAACTATGAGGAGGAATTGACAGAAGAAGAAGTTCAGTTTAATAATGATATTAGATCTTTATTACCATTTGCAGTCATTGGCTCTGAAAGTATAATTACAACTCCAAATGGTGAAACAATTAGAGGTAGAAGAACTAGATGGGGTATGATTAACGTTGAAGATGTTACTCAATGTGAATTTACTTATTTAAGAGATTTCTTAACTAGAACTCATTTATTTGATTTAATTGAAACAACCAGTTTAGTACACTATGAAGCTTTTAGAACCAGACAGCTAACCTATTTGAGAGAAAATGCATCTGCAAGAAATTCACAAATGCCACAAGTTTCATCAAATCAATAGATAATATAATATTAAAATATCTAAATTTGCTTTTATCCAGTACACTTTTTTTCCTTCTTTTTATAACTGATTGCTAACGATAACTACTAATTATTAGATTTTTTATCAAAACAACAACGTAAAAGCGATTATATAGAATAAATAAATTATACATCCCAATTAAATGTCTTCATTATCTATTTCTTCTTCAATTTTTGCATCTTCTTTGGAAATAGACAAATATTTGCTATCTAAAGTACTAGAATTTTCTAACATTAAATTTTCAGCGTTTTCTAAGTCTTTGTCAAAATTATTTTCAATATTCATTTCTTTTTTGCTCAGAAATTTTTCAAAATTTAAACCATCATTAAATCCCAGTAACCTATCTTCACCATCATGATCATTCTCTTCTTCTTGTTCATCTTTCGTTTCGTTATTCATTATTGAAATACTATAATTTGGAGGTTCATAATTGTTTGAATTATCAAAAGTTCTTGAAACGTTCATTTTATTTTTTGAATTTTCCCATGGAAAAATTGGATTATTGGTAACATAAGAATTCAGAACACTTAAGCGGTCACTAGTATCATCATTATTATCAATAATAGCCTCATCTTTATCTGCACTTGTATCATTGTTCATTGGATAATTTGAATTTGACCATGTAATTTTACCTTCCACCATTTTCCACGCTTCTCCATCTTTACTCTCATCAGTTATATGTATCGAAGGATTAGGCCTTTTATAATAATATATTGGGAATTGTAGCTCGTTTGATGATTCTGGTTCTGACTTTGAAATTGAGTTTGCAGTCGATTTTGGATTTGGAGATAAAAATGGATTCAAAATTTCAGCACGTTTATTAACTGATTTTTCATCATCAATAACTGCTCCCTCAATCTGCTCATCATCACCATAGTTATCATAACGGCTGTCTAATACTAAATCTTTAATTCTTGATTGTAGATTATTTGAAATTTCCAAAACATCGATTGCTGAATATCTGCCTATTTTAACCGAACTAAACTTATTCCACCATAGCTTATACAAATTATCATTATTGTTATTAAAAATTTTAATGAATTTTGAATCATAACATAAATTATAATTTTTCCAAGGCTTGTTTAACCCAATAAAATGAAAGATTTTGATTGAATCTTGAAATCTAATTAATGCTGGTAAATATTCATAATTGGAATTTAGTGTACAATTGTAGATAAATGGTAATCTATACCAGTTACCGCCAGTTCTGTTCGATTGTAAATTAAAATACTCATTTAGTATACCTTGATCTGCACCATCAAATGATACATTACTTTCATAAAAACCCAGTATTTTTTTATATATTGTGTTATTTGGTTTTATAATAAATAATCCCGAGTTGAAAATATCTGGCCAACCAGAGTCAGATGATGCAATTATATCATTTTCATTTAAATTTGGTATGAATGTAAATAATTCATCGATATTATCAACAATTAATATATCGGAATCCACATACACAATTCTATCATAATCTGTTAATCCCCAAATATTCAATTTTGTTAAAGTTAATGATAAATCAGATCTTTTTAAAAACGTGTTTAATTCATATTCATTTTTACTTTCCAGTAAATTCAAGTCAACGTTTATAATTCTTGAAAAATAATTAGATTCTTCGATTATTTGATAACATTCATTTGAAACATTGGATTTAGAGATTAATAAAATAATGGGGTATGGTGATTTAGTTTGTTTAATCGATTCTGCCAGTGTTAAAGTGCCGGGTAAATAATCTGAGTTTAATAACAATGTAACGTACGCAAACTTTTCCATTTTTTTAAAATTATATCTAATTTGACCAGCACCAACCTATCTAATTAAGTTAAATAACGAATGAACAATTTAGCAATAAAGAAACAATCCATAAAAGGATCATATTTTACATATTAGCAATTTAGAATTTAGGATTTTAATTTTTTATCTAACCTGACATCTTCCTTTTCAGTCCGGGGTGCGTTTGTTTTGATATTACTCCTTTTGATTTTGCTTTTGCTTTTAAATTGGGGTTTCTACATAGTTTTATAACAGTTTTCATTACTCTTATGACAAACCTTTATATAGTTTACATAGCCGTGAATTATCGTACTGTATTGTACACGTATCTAGTTCTTATGCATTTTTTCATTAATTGCAGGTATATTAGCATTTTCTTTAGTATTATCACTTTCATTTTTATCAACCTTTTCATTACTCGTTTCATCCGCTTTTTCGTCATCTTCTCCGGCTTCTTTTATCTCTTCATTTTCTTCATCACTATAATCAAATTGGTCACTCGAATAGTTATCAAACTCAATATTTCTTAAACTTTGTAATTTTTTCAATTCAGTTAAGTAATTCGAACTAATATCAAATTGAGCTGGATCCTTCCAAAATAAATATCTAATCAATTCACCAATGTCTTTGTAATTACATTCTTTACCGGTAAACTTCATGAATTCCTTCGCCAGATATTTCATTTTTTCAATTTCGCCCTCATCAACCATTTCTTTTAATGTTAAGACGTCATCAGGCCCACAAGAATTCAAACTACCACCTTGTTGCCCAATTAAAACCTGATATCTATTTCTTGCAGCTAAATAACTATCAACTTTTGCAATTTCTGCAATTTCAACCCACGTTTTATTATCATTTTTTAACTTAATTATGAGCTCATCTTGTTCCTTTGAAAATTTAGATTTACGTTTTGTTCTTTTTGATTTTCGAACCACTAAAGATTCCTTATTTGGTTTTAAATCTTTAAATTTTGAAATTGGAATCATATTTTGTGAAATTTCGTAAGCTAATTTGTTCAATTTTGAATAATCTACTTTAATGTTTTTATGTGTACCTTCATCGATCATTGAAACTGAAGGCTTTGTAATGTAGCCACCAAATTTAGTTATTTTATTACTATATTGATTAATCAGAGGACTTTGTCTCTGAACTGTTATTTTATTTTTTGCACTATTTGGTAAAGAACTTGTTGATGTTGATAACTGTGAAGAGGTATTCTGAGTAGCGGTTGAACTCATTGGGTTTGTTATTCCTGTTGTTGTTGTTGTTGTTGTTGTTGTTGTTGTGGTTGTTGTTGATGGAGAGGATGAAGGAGAGTGTGACATATATGATGGTGTGTAAGAATACTTATTGGAGACAGGGTTGAATGGTGCAGTGGTTGATGGTTTAAGCCTAATAAGTGAATCATCTATAATTATTGATGGTTGTCTTGAATGTGGTCGTAGCAGTTGTGTCACTTGGCCGTTGTAATTTGATAAATGAGCATTGATTGTATTTGTGTTACTATTATTTAATAAAATATTACTATCTTTAACTGTTGAGCTCGTTCTGTATGATGATGTTATTGTATTTGTATAAGGTAAATAAGAGTTATCCGATACTGCTGGGGGTTGTTGAAACAACTGGGTATTCTGGGATGTTGGTGGTATCAGTGATGGTAATTGTTGTGATTGATTATGAAAAGGATGAAAAGAATAATTATGCATATGATGAGGAGGTTGCATTGATTGATAAGATTGTAATTGTGGTTGATCATAGTTTTGTTGTGCTGGTTGATGTACTGATTGTTGTTGCTGCTGTTGATGTTGGAAAGCCGGCATTACATTGGTGCTAGTGTTAACATTTTGGTTAACATAATAATTGACAGAGTTTCTCCTTAAAGAATCCAACTTGTTTAAATCATAACTAGTTTGATCTTTTGGAATAAAAAAAGAGTTAGGCATGCTTCAATATCTCTATTTTAAAGCTTGAAAAAACCGATTAAAATGTACTGCTAGTTTGACTAAAAATTGAAGCAAAAAATGGGTTGGTTATGCTTTGTTCAATTAATAGAAAGGACACAGTAAAAAACAACAAGCAGCTGAACAATTAAATAAGAAACAACAATAAAAATTCCTTCGTTCAAGTGAAAACGGTTGAATCAAAGTGGCCCGACTTTAAGGAAAAATTATTTCTCGCTGCAAGGCACATTTCGTACTGCGGATTTTCAATAGTCAACTGTCTTCGCACGGCCGCATTAATCCGTTAATGGCCCAACTATCCACTATCCGCTTAAAGTGGCTAAACTCCATAAAACAAACTGGAGCACAAATTGTAACGACCAAAAACCAACTTTTTTCAACCGCTCATTACGCAAATTTTCATCTGCCACATACTCGTGGAAACTTTGATACATCCCTTCATTCAAATCATCCATGAATAGCGAATCATAAAATGTCCATGACCCATCAAAATCCACTAAATCTTTGTAAATTCTGCCACGAATAGGGATAAATGTCTTGTTGTTGTTGATATATCCAACAATTGGTCGAATTGCTGCATTATTTATATATGATAAATCGTTGGTAAATAATGGTACTGTAGCTTTAGGATTCTTCAACCTCAAATAAAAATCACAAATAAACATATCCTTTTCCTTTTGATTTTTTATTTCACCACCTTTATCCGTAATCTTTGTTTCCTTATGCTCATGATATAAGAATTGATTACTGAAATTATTTAGCCCTTCATCTAATAACATATCAATTGTAATATTTTTCTCTAGCACCATCATATCAGCAATTATATCAACTGTACCTTTGTTGATCCAACCGACAGGCCCATCCATGCCTTTATTTAAATGCTCAACTTTTAGATTATCCATTCTGAATCTAATTAATTTTTGAAAATTATTCTCTTCTAATGGAATTTTACTAAATTTTTCTCTGCCCAATCTTTTAGTAACCAGTGAGTCAATTTTAATTTCTTCTTTGAATGAATCAAAATTTGAAATTTTATTAATTGTAAATAAGGATCCATCATAACATCCACTTAAATGGTTACAAGTTAAAGTATCTAGCATAAGCCAGTTTTTTCTGAAACTATCAAAATCTGCATTATAGATTGATAATTGGCATGGTCTAAATCCATTTGGATGATAAATTGTTAATAAAACATCTTCAACTTTGAAATTTTCAATTTCCCAATCTCCAGGTTTATAGACATTTTTGTAATTCCTTGGATCATCACCCTTTTTCCAAAAAACATGAGTTCTATCAACTATACCTCTAATTGATTTAATTTTTGCTGTGTGAATGAATCCTTTGCCACTAAGCCAACGCCAAAAACTTAATGATACATTAATTTCCTCAATTGTCAAATCAAATTGTGTATAATTACCATCATCAAAAATTTCTTCAACCGATTTACTTAAAATTTTACCATCTATTGATTTTTCAACCTTTTCAACTTTTTTGATAACTTTGGGTCTTCTATTGACAATACAGTTAGTTAATTGAATTGTGCCATATTTCCAATCTGGAGAAATTGCATTTTCAAATGAAACTGTCAAATTTGTATTTTTGGTAATTAAATTACCTAACCATTCCGCAACAACATCTCGATTCGTTAATTTATTAATAGTCATCAAAATTAATGAAACAAAAGTTGTCGTACCAATTAGAAATAATACTATATTTCCAGTCAGTAACCATGATATAAACGCACTTATATCTTCTAAATTAAATGGTCTTTTCGATCTAATTAATATCCATTTTATTCGTAACCAGATATTTTTTAAGTTATTTAAAAATGATGTTTTTGGTGGTGGTGGCTCTGTTGATTGAAACCTAACTTGTTGGATTATATTGTGTTTAACAAATGTTCTAAATGATGGTTTAATTGAAGATTTGATTGTCGATCTAATTATTTGGTTTGATAATTCGAATTGATTAACGTGATAATGCCGTATTAAGTTAGGTACAATTGGACATTTTTTAGTAAATTTGGACACTTTTGTATTTATTTTCAATTGTAAAAACATTGTGTATTGAAAATGTAGTCAATCCTTTATGTCATGGGGAAAGAAAATTGCCTTCAAATTCTGTCAATTTTTATAAAATCGTTATGCGGATTTCATAATTTCCGTAATTTTGTGATCATTTCCGATCCTACAATCAAAGAACATCTAAATAATCTTAGTTACCTGGTTGCTTTCTATATTTAAAGTAATTACAAATGTTAAAAACAAAAACTTATAAGTTTTTTTGGGGAACAACAACTAATAATTCACCAATGCAATATTTATTACCATTAAAATCCATTAAAGAACCAATTACGTTAAATTTCCTGTTATCGATTGAGCTGATTACAAAACAATCCAAAATGACATCAATTAAACGTTCGTTCTCTTTAAATTTAACAGGCCTTAAATACTTTATGTTTAATTCACCTGTGACCGCAAAATTATTTGGTGTCAATGGTAAAACTACTTTAACAAAATATTCATCAATTATTGATGCAATTGCGCCACCATGTATAATATGCATATGAGATGTTAGGCTTCTGCCTAACTTGAAAATACCAACCATATGATTTGAAATTGGTGGAAAGGGATTATTATTGTTAATATTATTATTAACATTGTTACCATTATTATCATAATCACTTTCAATTATATTAATTTTTGATAAATTTCTCCAAACCTTCAAATCTACTTCATCTTTAGGATACAACTGATTAACATCTGACTGATAATAAATAAGTTTTGTAAATATCATTGCAGATTCAATTTTATCAGTATCAAGTAAATTATTCGGACCAATGAACAAATTTTTATTGCTTGTGTTAAGCAATTCTGATACTTGAGTATAACCATTAGCTATAAGATTTTCCGTAAGACTTTCAGGTGATGTGTAAACTGTCATGACCTTGGTTGATGTAGAGTGTTTCGCTGACGATTCACTTCCATGTCATGGGCAAAGGGGGAATATTATGTCTATTTATAATGTCCACTAACACATCCTGTACCCCGAAAAAAATAGAGAACTCCGCACTGGTTTTAGCCTTTTTCAAGTTTTCCTTAATCTTCTTCAAAACTTGAAATTGAGAAAGAATTCGAAGACATTGAACCTACTGAGCCTACTGAATTTCTAGTTGGTGTATCAAATGAATACAATATCCCATCATTATGACCGATTGGAATCATATTACCATTTTCATCATTAAATTCAGAACCTACTAGACCAATCATTTTCTCATAATATAAATCCAAGATTTTATCAGCTGTAGAAATTCCATACTTTAAAGAATTAGTCATAATTATTTCAGCATTAGCATTTGCTGAATTCTTACGTTCACAAATTGAATCATAATTGAAATCTCTCGGGACAACCCTGTAATTAACCCACTTTAAAAATTCAACTTCTAGCAGATTTAACTCGATTATATTAACACCTCCCACTTTTGCATAATGATTATTTGAACAAAATGAATCACATAATGCTTTTGAAGCAATTGTAGTCGCAGTTAACAAAAATCTGTGAACTGTTAGAGAGTTAAGTGCAAACGATGGATACTGTCTCGTCAGTAAATCAATGTAATATACAGTTGCAATCAAGACACAATTTTCTAATGATGAATAATGTGATAATCTTAGTAAATAATTATAAATTGAAATTTGAGGTGGAGACCTTGAATGAAATCTTGTTAAATATTCATTATTTAAGTATTCAATATCCAATGAAGTTGTTGAATCATTGATTAATACAATTGATGTCAACATTCTAGAAATAATTGTAATTAAATCTGATTTTTCACATTTAATATATTCTAAAGGTAATTTTTTAATAAATGAAGTGTTTTGTTTTATTGCGATTTTGGAAGAGTTATTGTTGACTTCTAAGTTGTCAGTTTGCTCAGCCTTTTCAGTTATGTTAACTTTGGAAAATTTATCAGACTGATCAGATTTGTCCGACTTCTCAGGATTATCAGATTTATGTCTTTTTGAAACTTGATTCAATTCACTGATTGAACATCGCCTTGAATTTAATTTTTTTATTTGATTATAACTTGTATTGTTAATTGAAGTCGAAGAATTATTGTTATGCTGATGATGTATATAATACTGATCTATTAAATTAGGAGTTGTTGACATGATAAATAGTAGATATTAATACAACAAAACATAAGAATAGTATCGTAGTAATGCAAACCAAAATAGAAACGAAACTGAAAAAGAAAATGCAAATAGAAACAGAAATAGTTATCAAATTGAAGATAAGTGGGAAATGGGGGGTATAAATTTAAAACAACAGAATGAAGGAGATAAGGTTATCGAAAACAATAAATTCACTCAAATGAGCTGAAAATCGATAAATTAAATTTATTGATAACAGTAAACAAACAAAGTAATGATGTAGGTATTATATAACAATACTTTCAGATAAAATATAAAAATGAAATTTAAAAGCTAAACTTGAAATTACAAATTACAAACATGTGGGCCACTATTGAGATTATATTAGTCTAATTAACTGTGCAACTGTTTTAAGGAGATTTTCTCGATAGTTGCATCATCTAGACAAGCACGTCGGTTATAAAACCTCTATTACTTTTATCTTAGAAATTTAATACAATTACAGCTCTTTACTCTACTTAACAGCTTATTAAACTATAGTAAATCCCCTTATATCATCTACCCGTCGATCGACTAAACGTGTCATCAACAATAGCGCAAATTCTCATTTGCTCGTAAAAATTTAATGAAGAATTTCAGATTTGAACATGAATTTGGTAACTTTTTACTTTTACCTACAACATCGTAATACTACAAGATTTAATATTAGAAACTCTAAACATCCATACGTTAATACACCCATACCATGTTTAGTGTGTTCCGTTCATCTATAATAAGGGCGCCTACATTTGTTAGAAGTTTAGCTACTTCAACATCTACCACCACCGCTACGACCGCAACCACAACATCTTCAGAACTTTTCCCAAATGCAATTAAACCAAAAGGATTCAGCATTGCAACTTTGAGAACATTCCCATCTTTAGAACCACATTCAATTTTTCCAGTTCATAATCAATTAGTTAATCAACCATTAAGAAGAGATATATTATGGCTGGCAGTAGTTATGGAATTAGATAAAAGAAGAGTTGGATCATCAAATCCACCTGGTAGAAGTCAACATAAATTTTCAAGAAGAAAATTGTTCAAACAAAAAGGTACAGGTAGAGCCAGAGTTGGTGATGGTAATTCACCAATTAGATTTAGAGGTGCTTATGCATTAGCTAGACATGCACCAAATGATTTTTCAACTAAATTGACAAATAAAACGTATCATTTAGCTTATAGAACTGCAATTAGTGATGTGTTTAGAAAGGGTAAATTAAATATTATTGGTAAAGATGATACATTTATCACTAAATATGAAGAAATAAATAATGAAAAGGTTGAAGTTAAAGAATATGATTCATTTGATTTAGAAATTAAAACTTCTGAATCTTTAGCCATTTCAAAATTCGTTAAGTTAAACAAATTTGAAAATTTGAATTTGTTATTTATTGTTAATGATTACTTTAAAGTTGAAAATTTAAGAAAGGCAATTTTAAGATATCCAAGTAAAAAACTAGTTGTTTTACAACAAGATGAAGTTGAAGTAAGACATTTATTAAAGGCAAATCAAGTATTTGTTGAAAAACCAGCTTTTGAATATTTAGCTGCTAAATATACTAAGTTTGTTAACTTAGATTAATTTATGTTAATATTTATAAGAATTCAATTTTTATATAAAATATATAGTCATGTAAATAATGAATAACAAAATGAACAAAAATTAATGTAATATATTATAATCTATTGTAAGCTGTAACTTTACATCACGTGCCACAAACCAGGGTCAAACTTTTATTGTACCCCGCGCACCGCCCACAAAATTATTTATTAACTTTATTATTTTTCTATTTCGCAGTCACGCTTATTCCAGTGCGACATAGTAAAAAAATCCAAAATGGTCCGAATTGGGAAATCTCGCACCTGAATGGACTCTCTCGAAATTGGCATAGTGTTGAGTTTGGTTTTTTTTCAATACTGGGTATTAATTTTTAATTTTAAGATTTTTAAATATTCACTATCTTTTTGAATACTTTTTAAATAAATTAACAAACTTGTTATATCATTCAATATGGGTTTAGTTGTTCACGAATCAGGTTCATTTCAACACATTTTACGGTATGTATTATTATATTGAATTAATGAAATATCTTAAAGAATATTTTCGAACAAAAATGATGAAGTTAAAACGAATGATTTCAGATTTAAAACCTAAAGGTGTTAATTATAAATGAACATGTTAAATAATGTTAGGTTCTCCACAAATAAGTTACACTTAATTTTGGCAACGAGTATTTTAACTAGATATGATCATAATGATGATAAATAAGATAAACAATCAAATATTTGAAATAGAATAGAAAAGGTATATGACCATTAATTAAACAAAACAATTTTACAAGAAATGAATAATATATATCTCTGAAATCTTATTGTGAAAACTCACACCTTTTGTCACCCTTTTGCTTTGATCAAAATACTAACATGCATTTCCCCTCCTCCATCCCATTTTTTTATTATAGTTTGTTAAACACCAATGTTGATGGTAGAATTAAGATTATGTATGCTTTAACTACTATTAGAGGTGTCGGTAGAAGATATGCCAACTTAGTCTGTAAGAAGGCGGATGTTGATCTTTCTAAAAGAGCAGGTGAATTAACTCAAGAAGAATTAGAAAGAGTTGTTACCATTATGCAAAACCCAACTCAATATAAGATTCCAGCATGGTTTTTAAACAGACAAAAGGATGTTGTTGACGGTAAAGATCATCACGTTTTAGCAAATAACTTAGAATCTAAATTAAGAGATGATTTAGAAAGATTAAAGAAAATGAGAGCTCACAGAGGTTTAAGACATTCTTGGCATTTAAGAGTTAGAGGTCAACATACCAAGACTACTGGTAGAAGAGGTAAGTCCGCTTAATTGTGTACTTAGTTTCATTCTTTCTATAGTGTTTTTGTTTGTTAACTAATAACTCAAATTATGTTTCTTTTATATAAATTTTTAGTTATATAAATTATTAATAACAATAATTAAAATTTCTCAATTAAAAGGTGGTATGTGTTAGGCGGGTTGAATGTAACATTCAATTTAAGTAAACCATAGTGAGTTGTATACATACAACCGTTATTAATTAGTGACATTAAAAGAATCTATAAAAAATAAACTAAATATACAATACACATACATACAATAAAATAATACACAACAAATAAATAAAGTAGCAAAGCAAACACGATATGACCATTTGCATTTAATTGAAATTCTTTATTTTCATTATAGGTTTTTGACGTCTTGATAAATTTTCATTAACATGATTAAGATCAACAAGGCTATTTTTTTTATCATTTGGTAAACTTAATTTATAAGTTTCATGTTTTATCAACCCGAAATTGGTTGATTTGAATTTAAAAGTTTGTGCGTTTATATTTAATTGATAGTGGTTATTATCGTTATTATTATTAATGTTGTTATACTTGTTGGTTATATCAGATAATGGTTTCTTTGCAATCGAAGGTGTATGAGTAGATGATGATGATTTTGGAGATGCAAATATCCCCTTTGGAGGTAAACTAGTTGGATTCAAGTTTTCTTTGTTGTCTGAAAATATATTATTCGAAGTTGTATTGAAATCATGACTTTCATTACTTTTATTGGTATCATTATGTTCATCATCTTCATCTTCATCATCAGAATTATTAATTATAAATTCTTTCGAAGTTGAATTTTTAATTTGATATTTTCTAATTGATTGTCTCTTATTCTGAAACCAAATCTGAACTGCCTTTTCAGTCATATCAACTAATTTTGCAATTATTATTCTTCTTTGTTTATTTGGAGTTGGACCTTTTTTGAACTCATTTTTCAATATTTCCAATTCTAAAGGTGAAGTTCTTCTACGTTTACGTCTTGCTAATCTTGCATTGTCAATATCAGGTTCATTTAGCAGGAAAGTTTCTTGAGAATGAGAAATAAAAGCAAAACATTTTGAATCATCAAATGATGCTTTTCTTTTATTAGAGGATGTAGATACGGTGGAGTTTTGTGATTCATCTAACGTTGGAGTTGAAAGTGAAACTGAATTAGGTGATAATTTTTTAGGGGATTTAAAATCCAATTGTGTCTTGTTATTTAATTTAATAATTGGAGTTTTACTCGACAACGATGATGGGGAATCTTTAACGGGAGTTGAGGAACCTGGAGAAGTTTCGTATTTAATTGGAATTGATAATGGTAAAATTGAAAGTGTTGGTAGATGAGGGGCAGTGAAGGATTTAATTGGAGTTGATTGATTATTATTAAAAGAATATTGAGTTATTGGAGTTGAAAAAGTTGATAATGGTATAGGTAAATGATTTGAATTGAACGAAGTTGATTTTTTAAGGATTGGACTTGAGAACGTGTCAATTGAAGGGAGTGATACATTTCTAGTATTTGAAGTGTTTGGATTGAAGACGTTGTTTGAAGGAGTGGAGTGAATGAGTGAATGCCTTAAAGAGTTTTCAGCTGGAGAGCCGAGGATTTTATGCAGTGGTGGAAGTGATACTTTACGAGGGGTTTCTGTGAGGGTGATGTTTGACATTTGTTAGTTTATTAGTAGAGGTTATGGAAAGGAAGGAAATAAGAAACGAATAAGAAGATGAAAACCAAGAAGAGGGATACAAGAAGTAAACGGAATAATTAGTATTCAAATAATCGTGAAAGCAGTATACAGATGCAATTAGCAAACACCAAATAAGCCAATTACCAATTACCCTTCTAAAAAGAGATGGAAAACTAAAAAATAATAACATCTGCTAATTAACCGCTCAATGCACAACAACAACAACAACAATAACGCTACCGCATCGGGACAAACCACAGCGCGTCGCAGCCGCATCGGGAAAAAGATCAACAAACCGCACAAAAACTTTTTCACCGCTTCTTCTTGTTTTTCCCCTTCAAACCAAACGCGACGCGTGTTCGCGATGACAGCGTTTTCGTCCCACCGGGCGCAACTTCGACCGTTTCGGCCACTTCATGGGACGTCTCACTGGCTCCCACGCTCTCTCCCACGCTCTCTCCCACGCTTTCAATGAAAACATCCTCAGCTTCCTTCACATTCTCCACCCCCTCCTTTGCGGGCTCCCCTCTCCACCGCACAAACCACGTCCCGTCCTCCATCTCGCAGTCCACACCGGCCTTTCCCTGCAAATGTCTCGCGTACCCGCCCAACGACCTCCACCGCGTCGCGTTCAAATGAACTGTCCCACCGGCCCCACCGGCCCCACCGGCCTCGCCCACCATTTCCTGGTAGACCGCATTGAGCGCCACCCGTTTGCGCCCATGGCCCGTCCGCAACACACGCACAAACTGCCCATCAAACTGCTCCGAATAATGGCCCACAACCTGGTCCATCCGCCCACCGTGTTCCGCCACCGTCTCCTTCATTTTACGCAAATGTCTCTCACTTTGCACATGTAGGCCGTATCCATGTTCATCAAGACACTGTCGTTCACAGATCTGGCAGTACAACCGCGTCTTTTGGAGTCCTCGACGTCGACTCTGTTTGGCTTCGTATTTCTGGTCTGCTTTGTTAATAGCCATTGTGTTCAGAACTACCACTAATAGTATTAATATCTAGTAGTTTGGGGGTACTGTTGTAGCACCTGACATAGTACTGGGCACCTTTAACAAAACTATGCGCGAGATGATTATGACATGGAAAAGTAAACTGTAATTTATGATTTATAATTTAATTAATAATTAATAATTGTGAATAAATATTTCAAGATCTACACATACACACGCCACCTCTTTCTAAACTTAGACCCACAATGAATTCTAACACTGGACTACCTGATCATTGGACCATCCGCATATCTAAAACTCATAATCATGAATATTTCTTAAATACTAGTGATAATACCTCTCAATGGACACCCCCTGAAGGTACTGATGATTCAAAATTAAATACCTATTTATCAAATAATTTACATCAACCTGAAAAAGTTAGAGTTAGACATTTACTTGTAAAACATCAAAATTCAAGAAAACCTGCATCTTGGAAAGATCCTGTTATAACACGTACAAAGGAAGACGCAATTGAAAAATTAAATTCTTATAAAGATGAAATTGAAAGAGGTGATTCAACATTACAATCTTTAGCAATTGATAATTCTGATTGTAGCTCTCATGACAAAGGTGGTGATTTGGGCTTTTTCGGTAAGGGTGAAATGCAACCTTCATTTGAAAAAGCTGCATTCCAATTACAGATTGGTGATTTAAGTGATGTTGTTGAATCTGATTCTGGTGTTCATTTAATTGAAAGAACTGGATAATAGTGTAAGTTCAATTAATTTTTTTTTGTTTTTTTAATCAATCATCCATCACTCTCTCATCTTTTTTCTTTCTTGTGTGTACATTTTGTACATATTCATAACATTTAATTAATAAGTAATGTATCAAACGGTTAGACCTGTATCAAGGTCTTTACTACTGCCTAAATTACACATATCTGTTCGATTCTCGTCTATCCGATATGTTTCTCAATCATCTTCACTTTCAAACACACAACTAAATCATCAACTTCCAAATTTCTCGAATTCCTATTTTCTAAAAAAGTCAGTTTTCCTTCCTCAATCTTCTTCACATTCAAAATTTGCCCTTGGCTTCCAAAGATATCATCATCATATTTGCAATCATCGGAAAACATTAGCAAATATGTGTCAATCTTCAACCTCTGTTTCTAATGGCAGACAAGTATTACCAACCAATGTTAAACCTCAACATTATAATTTATCACTTGAACCTTTATTTGATACTTTCAAATTTAATGGTGAAGTTACAATCGACTTAGATATCAAAGAAACTTCTAATTTTATTACTTTACATACTTTGGAATTAGAATTATTAGATTATCATGTAATTGATTCTTCTAACTCAATTATTAAACCTTTAGAATTATCTTCAAATGATGATGATCAATCAACAACTTTTAAATTTAAAGATGATTTTATTAAAGATTCTAAAATTAAACTTTATATTAAATTCATTGGTGAATTGAATGATAAAATGGCCGGCTTTTATAGATCTACATATCAAGAAAATGGTGAAACTAAATATTTAGCAACTACACAAATGGAACCAACTGATTGTAGAAGAGCATTCCCTTCATTTGATGAACCAAACTTAAAATCAAAATTTACAATTCAACTAACTGGTAATAAAAATTTAACTTTTCTTTCAAACATGGATATCAATCATGAAATTGAAATTAATGAATCAACCAAAAAAGTTGTTTTCAATACAACTCCTTATATGTCGACTTATTTAGTTGCTTTTATTGTCGGAGATTTAAAATATATTGAATCTGATTATAAATTTAGAGATATTCCTGTCAGAGTTTATACAACTCCAGGTTATGAAAATCAAGGTAGATATTCAGTTGAATTAGCTGCAAAAGCTTTAGAATATTATGAAAAAGTCTTTGATATTCCTTATCCTTTACCAAAAATGGATATGGTTGGTATTCATGATTTCTCAGCCGGTGCAATGGAAAATTGGGGTTTAATCACTTATAGAATGGTTGATTTATTATTTGATGAATCTAAATCAAATGTGAATACAAAATTGAGAGTTTCTGAAGTTGTTGCTCATGAATTAGCTCACCAATGGTTTGGTAACATTTGTACAATGGATTTCTGGGATTCTTTATGGTTGAATGAAAGTTTTGCAACTTATATGTCTTGGAAATGTTGTAATCATTTTGAAAATGATTGGAAAGTTTGGGAAAATTTTGTTGGTGATTCATTACAATCTGCTTTAACCTTAGATGGTTTAAGATCTTCCCATCCAATTGAAGTTCCTGTTAAAAGAGCTGATGAAATCAATCAAATTTTTGATGCAATTTCTTATGAAAAGGGTTCTTCAATTTTAAGAATGTTAGCAAATTGGCTTGGTGAAGATATTTTTATTAAAGGTGTCTCTCATTATTTGAAAAAACATGCGTATGGTAATGCTAAAACTGAAGCTTTATGGGAATCTTTAAGTAAGGTTTCTGGTAAAGATGTTGAATCAACAATGAAAATTTGGACCACTAAAGTTGGTTATCCATTAGTTCAAGTTAATGAGACTGATAATAATTCTATTGTGGTTAACCAACATAGATATTTGACTACAGGTGATGTTAAACCTGAAGATGATACTACAATTTACCCAATTTTCCTTGGTTTAAAAACTGATAGTGGATTGGACGAATCTTTAGTTTTCAATAAAAGAGAAATGGAAATTAAAAATATTGAATTGAATGAGTTTTTTAAAATTAATGGTAATTCAAATGGGGTTTATAGAGTTTTATATGATGATAAGAGATGGGCAATTTTAGGCTCACAAGCTTCTAAATTGTCAGTTGAAGATAGAATTGGTTTAGTTGCAGATGTTGGTGCATTATCAATTTCAGGATTTTCTAAAACTTCAAACTTATTATCTTTAGTTTCTGGTTGGAAAAATGAAGAATCATTCTTTGTCTGGGATGAAATTATTAGTAGAATTTCAACCCTAAAAGCTGCATGGATTTTTGAAGATGAAATGATTAAAGATTCATTAAAAAAATTAACTGGTGATTTAGTTATTGAAAAATGTCATAAACTTGGCTGTGAATTTAAATCAGCTGATTCATTTTTAGATCAAAGATTAAAATCATTACTATTTGCAGCTTCTGTTTCATCTGAAGATCCAAAAGTTATTTCATTTGTTAATGAATCTTATAAAAAATTCATTAATGGTGATAAAGATTCAATTAATCCAAATTTAAGAGCAAGTATTTTTAATTATATTGCAAATAAAGGTGGTGAAAAGGAATATGAAGAGTTATTTGAAATTTATCAAAATCCACAATCAATAGATGAAAAAATTGCAGTTTTAAGATCCTTAGGTAGATTTGAAGATCCAACTATTTTAAATAAAGTTTTAAGTTTATTATTAGATGGTTCAATTAGATCACAAGATTGTTATATTCCAATGCAAGGTATGAGAACAACCAAAATTGGTATTGAAACATTGTTTTCTTGGATGAAATTAAATTGGGATGAAATTTATAAATTGTTACCACCAGGATTATCAATGTTAGGATCGGTTGTTCAAATTTGTACTTCTGGTTTCACATCAACTGAAAAAATTCATGAGATTGAAGAATTTTTTAAATCTAAAAATACTAAAGGTTTTGATAAAGGTTTAGCACAAAGTTTAGAAACTATTGAAAGTAAAGCTGGTTGGATTGAAAGAGATTCCAGAGATGTTGAAAAATGGTTATCTGAACATGGATATTTAAAAAAATGACGATGTAAAACTTGAATCAAAAAAAAGTACGTGTTTCCAATTAAACTAATTAGTTTATTTTATGTATTACTTTATATAAAAAACGACAACGTGAAATGGATTTTTCCGCACACAAATGTTAAAGCGGCTCATCCCAAACGACCTTTAAATCAAACGAGGGCAAAGTCTCTTTATCAAGAGTTTAAGCTTTTTCATAGTCAAAAATCATCAACTAAACTTCAGTAGTATGGATAAAATTAAAGTGAAACAAGAACCTGGATTATCAGGTTCATCCAATAAAAAATCGAACTTAAAACCTAATTTAAAGCCAAATTTAACATCACCTATTAAAAACACAAACGACAAATTAAATAGTAGCACTGGTAGTAATAATAATAGTAGACCAGCAACTACATCACAAGTAAATAATGCAGCTGGATCAATATCTTCATCTTTGCCTTCATCATCATCTGTATCATCATCACAACCACGTAAATTAGTTGCAAAAAATAATAACTCTATTAAGTCAATGAGTAAACCAATTCCTTTAAGCTCTTCAGGTTCGTCTAATTCATCATCGAAAATTCAAGTTAAAAAGGAACCAGGATTATTCAAATCCCATGGTGAGTCAATTAAGGAAAAACTCTCTGAATTCATGGTTGATGTTCCAGAATTAAATTTAAATGATAAATCAAAGGATTATAATGATGATCAAGATGATTTAAGTAGTAAATTTTCAAGTCCTTTTGATAGTCGTGTTGATACAGCAGGAACAAATTTAACATTTTTAACAAAGGGAACAAATGCAGATATTAGTAATAAGAATCTGATTTCAAATAATAGAAAATATCATCATCCACGTGTTGATAATAAACAAGTTCATAATTTATCATCTGCTGAGCCAGTTGATTTGTTAAAAATTAGAGATTCAAGTGAAATTTCAAATGATGAAAATTTAAATATTTTCACATCATCACCATGTATTAATCGTAAACTAAAACAAACTGGCATTGATACAAGTAATAAACATAGAATTGATGATGATAAAATTTTATTGAAATCTTTTAAAAAATCAAAAACTAAAAATATTGATGATTCAAATAAGGAGAATGAAAGTTTTAATTCAACTGATGCAAATGATGGTTCGTTAAACGATGATGATGATGATGATGATGATGATAATTCAAATGAAAGACCAAAAACTCCGATCAAGTTCATGTCTGATTCAAAGCCAATCTTTGAATACATGGAAGGTGAAGATGTAATTTATTATGATATCATGGGTAAAAATGATAAAAATAATGAAAATTTAGAATTAGATGACAATGAAAAACAATTTTTCGAATATGTTCATTATAATTTTGATCAATGGAAGGAACAAAATGAGGTTTTCATAAATGAATATAATAAATTAATGAATAATGTTATTAATGCAAGAATCAAATTTAATAAAAGATTTCAATTTTTAAGGAAACATTTAGACGAATTTGCAATTAATTTAGAAAATCATGGCGATAAAATTTCCAGAAAATCGGAAATCTTAAAAGAATACTGTAATAAAATTGTTACAGAAATTGATTAGAAGTCATTCAAAGAAAATGCATTGCTACACAGTTTTATTTGAAATTTTTGTTGTATATTTTTATGATAAGTAAAATTTTTATTTATTTATTAAACTAATTAATAATATTTAGACAGATGTAAAGTTATAAAATTATTAAAAATTCCTTACTTTCTGAATCTTCTTGGAGCACCAGAGTAAACTGAAGTAATGTTAGTTTGGACCTTGAAACCTAAAGATTTGATCATAGCATCAGTATCTTCATCAACATATAAAGCACCCTTGTTCTTTTCTAAGTCTAAAGCAGAAACTTGTGGAACATATTGATCCTTTCTTTCTCTTTCTTCTTCTTGTAATTTGAAAGAGATACCTCTAACTGGACCCTTTTGAATTCTCTTCATTAAATGGGTGGTGTAACCAGCAATCTTGTTTCTAAGTCTCTTGGATTGAATTTCTGCAATTTCAGAAGTTAATCTCTTGTTAGTTTCAAAATCTAAAGTTAACTTTGGATAGTATTTTTCAATTAAAACCTTTGAGGCTCTCTTAACGGTCTTTGTTCTAACTCTACCCTGTAATAATAAAATTGGTAATAAATTAATTAAATGTTAGTATTTCTTGATTCATATTGAATTGTAAATTTAAAGAGATATGTTCAAGTAGACTAATAAAATCGTAAAACAATTTCATTGTAAGTTCACAATAATTCAACTATTATCTATTTCAATAATGCTATTTGTACATCAGATTTCAAAATCTGTAATACAATCAAAACAAGTTGTACCCATGGTCTCTAATTTTAATAATTAATAACACTGTGTTATTTGTATTCATGTTTATCTTTATTTATTTATTGGTTAGCAATTTCTAGTTTTTATTATTCAATTCGTAGTTGATCATTATTATCTAAATTCATGTATAAATTTCCCTCCTAGATGAATCTTTTTAAATAAATCTTCAAATAAATCTATGTTGACTTGTCTATGTACGTACCATTTTGAATGATTATTACTGACTTGATAAATTTAAAAAAGTATTCATAAAATAATATTAAATTACATATATTTTTCAAAATTCTCTAATAGACATTGAAAATTGGCATTGCCAGAATCGATTGAGAGTATCGAGAGAATCCGGTGTGCGTGGGTTTGGGAAGATAGAATCTGACGCGCAACAAAATGTGACTGTTATTGTTTGGTTGATTTTTATGTGTGTGCGCCCTGCTAATACGCACGTGTCTGCAATTCAAACCCTTCAAATGTTTTATGTTTTTTTTTGTTTTTTTGTTGATTTTCTCATTTTTCTTGTATTTTTCGCTTCGATCGCCACTATACGGATACAACATGAATCTTTGATTTCAAAATGATCAGAAAAACTGTCCCGATTTGTCACTTCACAAATTACACAAAACACATTATCACAAGACCTTAAGGCTTGTTTTAATTTATTTTACATTTGCATTCCTTTATATACATATATACATTACAACCATACCTCCAACTATTAAGATAGCAGGGATTGATTTTATCTGTTAGTTTTGAGTGTACTATTATTTGTGAATTAACTTACTGTCGGAATAAACAAATTTAAAGATTGTCGACGCGTCGCTATATTTATAAGATTAGATTGAATTAGATAAGAGACAAGTAAGAATAATAATGGGGAAATTTCATTGTGATGTTTGTTCATCCGATTGTACGAGGAGAATACGAGTAAGTTGTGCAGAATGTCAGGATTATGATTTATGTGTGCCTTGCTTTTCAAGTGGTAAAGTTTCAGGTAAACATAAGCCATGGCATGATTATAAAGTTATTGAACAACATCAATATCCAATATTTGATAAGGATTGGGGTGCAGATGAAGAATTATTATTAATTGAAGGATGCCAAACTTTAGGATTGGGTAATTGGCAAGATATTGCTGATTTTATTGAAGGTAGATCAAAGGATGAAGTTGGTGAACATTATGAAAAGTATTATTTGAATTCAAGATATTATCCGTTACCGGATTTGAATAGTTATTTCCCAGAAGTTTCAACAACTGAATTTTTAAATAATAGAAAGGAAAGATTTGAAAAAAGGAAAAATTTACCATTACCACCACCAAAAAAAATCCTGACTTCACAACCATTATGTTCTTATATTCAAAAATATATGCCAGGTAGATTAGAATTTGAGGAAGAAGTTGAAGACGAAGCTGAAAAGGTAATTCAAGATATGATTTTTGAACCTGATGAATCAGAGGATGATATATCATTAAAATTATTAATTCTGCATATTTATAATGAAAGGCTAACAATTAGAGCGGAAAGGAAACGTTTAATGATAAATGATGATTTATTAGATTACAAAACAAATAATGCAACTGATAAAAAACGTTCAAAGGAAGAAAAAGATTTGTTCAATAAAATTAAACCATTTTCAAGAATTATGAACTCTAATGATTTCAAAGAATTTTCAGATGATATTATGGGGGAATTTAAGATTAGGAATAAAATTAATAAGTTACAAAGTTGGAGGAAAAATGGAATCACTTCAATTGAAGACGGTGAAAATTATGAGAAGGAAAAAATGTCAAGGGTTTCAAAAATTTCAATTAATAATAATTCAAGTAGTTCAAATAATTTGCCTAACAATTTAAGTTCAAAGGAGAGACATACATTAAATTCAGGTAGATCACAATCAAGATTATCAACTCCGGTTGATTCAAAATCCAAAAAGAAAATAAATGGCTTGAGTAATTCATTAGCGGATCCACTAGATATTTCTGAATCTCCAGATTTTAATTTATTGTCAGGAACGGAAAAACTATTATGTCAAGAATTAAGAATATATCCAAAACCTTTTATTTGTATTAAAGAACTGTTGTTCAAAGAATTATTAAATAATGGAGGTATATTAAATCAAACTCAATTTAATTCAATTATTAAATTAGATTTAAATAAATCATTAAAAATTTATGATTATTTTGTAAAACAAAAATGGTGTCAGTCTGTAAATTAATAGATAGATAGACGGATGCTAATGTATTAACTTCATTTCTCTATGTGTATTTTATTATTGTATATTTATTAAAAAAAAAAAAGCTATATCTCAAATCTAGTAAGAAATTCGATAGGTTTTGCACAGCCTGTATTTTTATAAAAAAAATAAACTATTCAGATTCCTCATGAAAATTTACAAATTTTTTTTTTCAAAACGTTAATGATATTTCTATTACTTTTTCATATATATAACTAACATATACCAACTACCCACTCATTTTTACCTCCAAAGATGTCAGATAAGGCAAGATATGCAATTGAACGATCTATTCCTGAATTAGAAGATTTTGAAAAAAAGGGTATCTTTAATAAAAATGAAATTAAAATGATTGTTCGTCGTAGAACAGATTTTGAACATAGAGTTGCAGGTAGGGGATCTAAACCACTTGATTTCCTACTGTATATTAAATTTGAAAAAAATTTAAATAAATTAAGGAAAAAACGTGTTGAAAGAATGAATGATGTAGTTGATAAAATCCCAAGTGTTAGTACATGGTCAATTCCAGCAAGAATTTTATTTATTTTTAAACGTGGTACAAATAAATTTCCGAATAATTTAGAATTATGGACTAAGTATTTAAAATTTGCAAGACGTGAAGAAAGTGTTCAAGTTGTTTATGAAATTTATTCTAAATTATTATTATTGAAACCTAGAAATATTGATATTTGGTTAAGTGGAGCAAAATGGGAATTCGAATATAATAAAAATGTCAAAGGTGCAAGAAGTTTATTTAAAAAATGTTTAAGATTTAATTTATATGAAGAAAGAGTATGGATTGAATTTATTAAATTTGAATTAAACTATTTAAGTAAATTATTAACTAGAAGAAAATTATTAAAACTAGTTAATGAAAGATCACAATTAGAAGATTTAAAGGATCAAGAAAAGGAAATTGGAGAAGATGAAGAAGAACATATTCTGTTATTAGATGATAATGAACTAAATGGTGAACTAAATAAATTACCTGAAATGAATGTTTCAACACTAGGTAACGTTGAAGATAATCCAGTATTACGTGGCGACTTAATTATGACATTATGTGATGTATTTGTTGAAACAATGATAAAGGATAAGGAAGATTCTGAAAGGGAAGAAATAGTTTTAAATTCATCAAGTAAAGTACTCTCAATAATTGATAAGTTTGATATTTTGGATAGAACTCATATGTGTGATTATATTATTAAAGATCTAAATGAAAGATTCCCAGATAATTTGAAATGTTTGATTTTATTACTAACGTTATCATTAAGGTATGTTCAATTAAATGATGAAGATTTCATTAATGAATTACAAATGAATTTTAAATATTTCCAATCTTGGTATTTAAAGTCCAAACATGATGAAGAATTAAAGAATAGTGTGAAAAGTAAATATATTGAATTTATTAATGAAAGATTTATACAATATTCAGAAGGTGATATGAAGAACTTATTAAATTTATTAATAAAAAAATTGTAAAAATGTAAATATACAGATGTGTGTACAACCCCTACTCAACTTTTGTAGTCCATGAATTAGATTGAACTTTTTTACCGATTTTTTTGTAACTTATAATTAAAGTTAAGATAATACCAATAATAAAACCAGAAACTGAAGAAATTAAACTTAAATAAGTTGAATAATTATTTGGGATCCAAGAAACAAATAATTGATTGGTTTCATCATATAAAGTTTCCTTAATCTTCAACCATTTAATATTGAAATTCAATTCAACATTTTGACCAATAATAACTTTGGTTGTATTAAAAGATGATGAAAATGCAGTACCTGAAACAATTTCATTATCATAATTAGTTATAAATAATAGATTTAAATTTGGATCAATATCAAAATGAGACTCTAAAACATTACCTCTAAAACTGAAATCAACTGGAATATAAATACCGGAATTTGGTCTAGTTTCAAATCTGCAAGTAAATGGTGAATCTTTATGTAAATATAATTGGAAAAGATGAAAAACTTCATCATCAAATTTAACTGTACATTTTAAATTTTCATTTTTAGAAAACTTAAACTCCATTGGTTTATTAGTTTCAATACATTTCAATGCTGGTAAATAAATTATTTCACCATTTTCATCAAATTTATGTTCACCATTATCAATTTGTCTTTGAATACATTGTAATTGAAGTATATCGTTATTTGCATAAGGAGAATATAATGATTTATCCAACTCGGATAATGGATATTGTTGATATTTAGAAGCTGTAATTGAAGTCAATAATGTAAAAAAGATGAATAATGAAATAAACATGGTTGGCTATAAAATCAAATGAAAAAGGAATAGGATGGGTGTAGTAACTTCAGTTCAGCATTTAAATTCTACATTCTAAAATTACTTGAATCTGGAAATTCATGTCAGCGAAGTAAAAAATCTGGGCAGCCAAAAGGTGCAGGTTCTCTAATTAAGGAATTGAAAAAATGAAGAGCCTCCTCCTGTACTTTCTCCTTGATTACTGATTAAAACCCCAAAACTATAAACTATAAACTATGCTATCGCAACATGAAAGGATTGTTAATGAACTAGTAGAATCAGATTTTGTTGATATTTCTGAGCCGTTGGACAACAAAAAAAGGGCAATTGATGATGAAAGAACCCAGAACAAGCGATTAAGAGTTGAAAAAAATGAATATGCACATGATAGAGAGAATCAGACTACAATCAAGGGAAATGAAATCGGAATCACGGAAAACCAAGATTTATCCTTGCAAGATAAAATGGTCAATGAAAAAAATAAAAAAGTATTGGTTCTGATGAATATTCTAGAAAGCTTTCAGTCTATTATTGTAGATTTTGAAAAGGTTACAGAAGAGATCTGCATGGTCAGTGACGATGTTGAGAAAATGCAAGAAAATCTAAATCGGGTAAAAGATGATATGAAGGTTATAAAAGATGATCAGGAGGAGATGAAAGTCTGTGTGGAGGAGATGAAAGATAGTGTAAAGGAGATAAAACATTGTATAAAGGAGCTAAAAAATTGTATAAAGGAGATAAAAGAAGCTATTATGGAGATGCATAATTTTATTGAGGAGACAGATGATGTGAAGATAATAAAAGATTATGTGAACAAGTTGAAAGAGGATATAAAGCAGCGTTTCAAAAAGACCAAGCAAAACCTCGATGCTTTGAAGAAAAGCATTGGAAATATGAATGAAATTTTAACTTGGTTGCAATATAAAGAACTTTCAAAAGATTTTGTACTAATGATGCAAAAACACGCAGCTTTCCAAACTAGAATGTCTTGATCATATTAATGGGGTTAACTTTACAGCAATTAAGAATAGTTTTGGCAGATCATAGTGTAGCTACTTTTGTGAAAAAATTGATCCCAAAAAGAACTTGGCTGAATCACATAGTGTTTTCGGAGCACATCTCCCACCCTTAGAAGAAAAAAGATAATGTTTATCTCGTTCAATTTTTCAATCTTTGCTAGTTGAATCATTTTTTCAACCTTCGCCATTTTATTTTATGATTTTTAGTTATCATTTTATATTTTAGATACCCAGAATAGTTTTATTGCATTCACAAACTTAGTAGAATCTATGTTATAAGCTTTTGCTTATTAGTTGTAAGAAAAATTAAAGTAACTGATTACTACGTAATAAAGTAGAAGGGAAAGGAAAAAAGCTAACTTATTTTTGAAACTCTTGTAAGACGTAAATGCACATTACACGGTAGTTGCTGTACAATTAGAGACGGAATTTCTTTAGCAAATGTATTGATCTATCTTCTATATTGTTCTATCCTTGATAAGGAAATAACTTAATTCATTGCTTTTTTTTTGAAATACACTCATTTGGTTATATATCATCATGTGGTTGGTTTCAAAGATTCTAGAATACAAAAAACTTTAAATTTTAGAAAGGGAAAAAAAGATGAACAAGACATGTATTGTTGGAACCAATACAGAATAATTAAGAACCGATATCTGAAAATAAAAATATTTGGAAAGGGTTGTTGATCGGACTGCAACAATAAAGGCTTATTCAAACAAGCAGCTATCACAAATCAAACAAAAAAAAAGACTAGAAATCCAATTCATAAAAATACACAAGTTACTATTATACATCTGAATTATTAATATTAAGATTATCATTTAATTTACTGCTATTATTATCATTGTTATTGTTATTTTGGAGGTAGTTATTATTAAACTCATTTATTTCATTGGATTCGATTAATTTAGTGTTTTCAGGAATGTTAATATTTACATTTTGGAAACATTTCTTTTTTGCCTTTATACTTTTCCAATGTGCAGTTAAACCATCTTTACGTTTAAACTTTTTACCACAACCCCACTTTATACCATTTTTCAAAATACCATTACAAACAAAGAAATTTTCGTTCAATGAATGTTGACTCTTTTCGTGCCTACGTCTATCACTATGCCTTGCAAAGGATTTTGAACAAAATTCACAACTAAAAGGTTTTTTATGTTCATGAGTTGATTGATAATGTGAAATATAGTTTAATTTTCTTGAAAATGATTTATTACAACCCGGATGTTGACAGAAGAATAGTTTAGAAGATGTATTGTTGTTAGATATTTGGCCTGTATTGTTAGTGATATTGTTATCACAGTTAATAATATTATTGGTATTGTTATTGTTATTGTTATTGCTGTTTCCTAATATTATATGATTTTGTTTAGCGTTATTTATTAACCCTAATTGAAAGGCATTGTTTAAATTATTCAGCTGAATCAACTGATTAATTGAAGGATTTGAGCTTATTGGTAAACCAACTTGATTTACCCAATCAGTTGTAGATTTATTAGATTCAGCGGCTTGCTTTTGTAAAAAATAATTTGTTTCATGAGCATCTGTTTTAGATACCGAATTTGCCAAAGTAAATAAAGGGTTTGAATGCGGTATAACTGATTGAAATGGGAACAAATTTATATTTGCAGAATTATTTGGTTGTATTATATTTTGCTGTAATTGTAATTGTTGTTGTAGTTGTTGTAATTGTTGTATTTGATGAAATGATGAATCTTTGGATTCTTTAGTTGGTTTTTGATCTTGATCGATATGATTTGCCACAGCCATGTTTTCAACAACATTATTTGATTGTATAGGGGATAAATCAATAGAGGTGTTTGATTCAACTTCTTTAGGGAGATTCACATCGATGCTTTCATCAAGTGGAACGTCAGACATGATGGGATATAATTGGACAATACAATAATACAATACAATAATACAAATAAGGTTATATATTATCTAGTATGACTACACCACTATATAAGCCAAGATTGTGGCCAGTAATGTGACGGTAGCTAAATGAAGAGCAAGCGGCGAGAAATAAACGAGGGGGGAAATGGAAATTTGCAGGGGGGAATTTTGGAGCAATGAGGTTTTTCCCCACGCGTCGGGGGCAATGTCGAGGACAAGTTCGTGGGAAAGTGGATTGTAGTGGGGGGAAAGCGCGAGAGGGTGGAGGGCGCACCAGGAAAGACGGACGAATTGCTGGCCGGCGAGGGCGGGGGGGAGATCGATGTGGAAAACGTGGTGGGAGGAAGCGTCGAGGGAGAGAGTGATGGGCGGGAGGGGGGCTTGGTGGGAGAGGGGGGTGTTTGGGATGTCGAGCAGTAGAGGTTCAGTGTTGGCATTTACAATGGGGAGCAGCAAGAGTGGGAGTAGATGGAGAGGGGGGGTCATGGCTAGATACGGAGGGTATTGGTGGGAGACACTCGGTGGGAGACACTCGGTGGGAGATGCTCAGTGGGAGGTACTCAGATATAATGATGGGAAGGACCAGAACGACTGTAGAAAGTGGTACTATTTGTTTTCCGAGCGGAACGAGCAGTCAACCGTTTTATTTTACGTATAGTTTATACCATGTAACATATAATATAAGACGTTTTCCACCATTTCTGGTTGGTCACGAATACTCTCTTTATTATAAACACTGAAAACATTAACATCTCTGTTGTTCATCATGTCAGACACACACTATGACGCGATAATCATTGGAGCAGGGGTTGTTGGTCCTTGTTTAGCCAAAAATCTAGCTGGTCAAGGCAGAAAGGTTCTTATTATCGAGAGAGAGTGGACAAAACCTAATAGAATCGTTGGTGAACTAATGCAACCGTCTGGTTTATTAGCCTTAAAACGTTTGGGTATGGTCAAGGCTGTTAATAATATTGAAGCTATGCCTATTGATGGTTATTATATTTCTTATTTTAATAATGAAATTACTTTATCATATCCTGAAAAATCAATCTTAAATACAATCAATACAAACCAAGTTAAAGGTTCCTTATCAATGGATAACGATGCTGATAAAATGTTGTCAGATTCGACTCTTAATTTAGTTGATTGGGATAAATCTTCCACCGTTAAAGGTGTTGCATTACATCATGGAGATTTTTTGATGAATTTGCGTGATTTATGTCTTCAAGAACCAGATGTTACTAAATTGGATGGCAATGTTACAAAACTTGTTCAAACTGGTGATAGAGTTACAGGTGTTGAAGTTGCTGATAAGGGTGTTTTCCATGCTTCCTTGGTGTTTTGTTGTGATGGTATTTACTCTAAATTTAGGAAAACTTTAGATAATGATTACGTTCCAACAATAGGTTCCTACTTTGTTGGTTTGGATTTGGTTGATGCAAATTTACCTGCAAAATATCATGGTCATGTCATACTTGGTAAACATGCACCTGTGTTAATTTATCAAATTTCTCCTCATCATTCAAGAATTTTATGTGCTTACAGATCTAAAACTTTACCTAAAAAGAATGATGTTTTACAATATTTAACAGATGACATATTACCGAATTTACCTGAATCTGTTAAACCAAGCTTTAAAAATTCCTTAGATCAATCAATTGATGGTTCAAGTATTTATAAAGCAATGCCAAATCAATATCTAACTGCAAGATTAAACGATTTACCAGGCTTTATATGTGTTGGTGACTCCCTCAATATGAGACATCCATTAACGGGTGGTGGTATGACCGTTGGTTTAAATGATTGCGCTCTAATGTGTGACATCTTATCATCTTTATCAAACGATCAATTAAAGGATCATTCCTTAGTTTTTGATTGTATGAATAAATTTCACGATGAAAGAAAAGGTTTAGATGTTGTTATAAATACTTTATCAATTGCATTATATTCATTATTTGCAGCTGATTCTCCTTCTTTATCTTTATTACAACGTGGATGTTTCCATTATTTCTTACGTGGTGGTGATTGCGTTAATGGTCCAATTGGTTTATTATCTGGTTTAATTCCTAAATCAAGTGTTTTATTCTATCATTTTTTTTCAGTTGCATTTTTTTCATGCTGGTTAAATGTAAAAGAAAAAGGATTTTGCAAATTTCCTTTAGCCATTTGGCAAAATATAAATGCTTTAACAACTGCTTGTTTTGTACTTTTACCTTATTTATGTAAAGAAATCTTCAGTTAGGATGATTTCATTGTGTGATCTTTATTAATGTTACAGTAGTAATAATATTAATTACTAATTTAAATTTTATGATATAATCTTTAATCTAATTAACTTGATTTGTTTCTTCTTCGCGGCGAGCTGGTTTAAGAATTGCACATAATAAGAATTGTGTGTGTACTTGAATATCATTAATTGGAAACTCTTGCATTCTTTTTTTTCCCCGGCTTTTTTCACAAATCTATCATTCAATACAATGGCAGACCAACAGCAATCAATCCCTCAGGGTGATGTTCCGGATGATCAACATAACGTTTATTCTTCTTCAATTTTGTTTGAAAAACAACCAGTTGAAGCAATGGAATCTTTATTAATTCGTCATAAACAAGCAAAAATTATTAATAAAGAGTTATCTGAATGGTTAACAAATTATGGTAGATTAAAATTACATTATGTTAATGAATTGAAAAAAATTCATAAACGTGGTGAATTGTTATTTACTGATAATAATCCGAATTTACAAAATTCAAAATTGGACGCTTTAGGCTTATGCAATCCTTTATGGTTAGATTTATTAAAGGTTGTTAATGATGAAATTGAATTATTTGATCAAAGTACAAGAAAAATGGGTAGGGATATGATTGCTCCGTTAAGATTATTTACAAGAAATAATGATTCAAATTTAATTGAAATGGATAATTTAGTTGAAATTTCAAGAAATTTGAAAAATGGTAATGATAATAATACTTCACAGTTTGAAAATGAATGGTTAAGAAATGCACCCTATTTTTTTGAAATCTTTGAAAATTATGATTATCAAAGAATATCTCTTCTGAAAGATGTCTTCTTAAAATTTCAAACTGATTTAAATGATGTTTTAGATACTTTAAAAAAGGATAATGAAGTTGGTTTACAACATGTTTTGAATCTAAATGTTGATGATGAAATTAAAAGATTTTCTCATGATGTAATTGCAACAAATCTGCCAATTGAAAATATCAAATTGAATGATGTTACAAACGTTGAACATTCAAGAACATCAACTTCTGGATTCACAACTACTTCACCAGACACTAACGATCCAACCTCCCCTTCAGCAAGTAGTTCCAAAAGACATTCAACTTTATTATCTCCGCGTCATTTCCATCTTAAAAAGAATGAAAGTGAAAATGCTGAATCCAAATCATCTTCAAATTCTTCAAAACGTTTATCTTCAGCAAATTCTGTTTTTTCTTCAACAACTGGATCTTCCATATTAAATAATAATGATAAGAGAAAGGATAAACATTCCGTTCGTTCAAAATTTGGCTCAATTTTTAAAGGTCGTAAAAAGAATGGTAAAGAAATTAATGGTACTGGTTATGTTCCACCATCAACAATTCATGAACCTGATAATTCTTCAATCAATACCGAAAATACAACCAATAGTTCACGTGTTCCAACAACTATTAATAATCAAAAAAGTTTAAGAGCTCAATCAATTGTTTCAAATAATACACATTCTCCAATATCTCAACAACAAAAACAATCTGAATCACAAGTTGCAGAGCCTCCATTAGCATTATCAAATAAACGTCAATCTGCTACTTCATCAACTGATGAAACTCCAAATGAAAGTTCAATCCAAAATGCAAATACTGGAAATACTGGAAATACTAACGATGATAAATCATTACCTCAATATTTAAATAATGGACAACAGCAAGTACAAACAACAATTCCTCAGCAACAACATTTTATGGAAAAGAAGCAATCACAAAACTCTTTATATGAACCAATGAGACCAACGAAAAGATCTGATTCAGTTTCAAGCTCAAATATTCCAACCATGACAAGTATTTCTTCCTCAATTAATACTTCACCGCAACCTCCACAAACTTCAACTACTGGTATCACATCCATTCCTGAAGTTTCTAGAGGTATGGAGAATATTCCGGAAGCATCACCTATAAATATTGCTCAACCTCCACCACCACCAACTTCAAGAAAACATAATTCAACTAATGATGTAATTCTTTCAAATGTTAGACAACCACATGGATCTATTCCCACTCCTCCATCACAGCGTAAAAGTATGTTAATGATTCCTGATCAGCAACAACAAGCACCATTACAACCTGCAGAAACTGGTACAAAACAAAATGAGTCTACAACTGCAGCACTTGCTAAAAATACAACTGGTGGCGGTGGATTAGTTGGTGGACAAATCATGCATCCTACTTTATCATCTCCTGGTCTTAATTCATCAATTGTTGAATTATTCAATGCAACTTTTAAGGATGGTAAATTATTGAGATCTAATGCAATTGGAGAAATTGCATTTTCATTCATCTCTAATAATGAGGCAAAATTACCAAACGAAATTAATTTACAAATTTTATCCAAAAATGGTGTATCATCTTTACCTAATTTCATGGTTAATACAATGTTTTTACAACAATTAAATGCACCAGGATTGTTTAAGATTTCAGATCCATCACAAGTTTCCATGAGAACAGTTGGTGGATTGAAGTATATGTTAAATAATCCAATCCCTCCAATCAACATAACACCAATTTGGAAACATGAAGATAACCAATCAACAGTTATAATTTCAGTTAAACCAGTATCTGAACTTTATGAATTCTTGCAAACCGAATCATTAAAATTATCAAACTTTATGATTTCTGTATCAGTTCAAAATGCGTTAGTTTCATCTGCAGCTACCAAACCATCAGGTTCGTTAAATAAAGAAAAGGGACGTGTTACATGGGTCTCATCAACTCCAATTGTTTTCAATTCTTCAGTTATGGAACAAAGATATGTTGCTAGATTTTTAACTAATCAAAAAGCATCAGAAAATGAATCTGGTGTTCAAATTAGATTCAACATTTCAAATAATGATGGTGCAAGCAGAATTGATTTCCTCAATACAAACTTTGAAATTAAAGCAAATGGTGAAAATTTAGTTGAAGATCCTTTTGGTGATAATGATAATGTTAATGGTGATAAACAAGTTAGTGATTGGTCTGAAGTTCCAACTGTTAAAAGTTTGGTTGCTGGTAGTTATTCTGGACATTCTTAAGAAAAACTTCAAAACTTGTATAATGTCTAAGATTGATTACTAAATGTTGACAAATTTACGTTTTATTCAATAATTTTTTTTCTATTTTAGTTTATTTGATTTTATTTTTTTTTATTTTTGATTTCCTATCATTCTTTATTTTTCTATTTATTCATATCGTCTCTGTTATTTATATTTTTTTTAAACTAAATGTTTTATTATTATTAACAAAAACCTTTTTCAAATTAAATCTATTATACAATTTTAATATACATGCTTAAAATACAAAAAAAAAATTATTTACGTTAACAATAATCTAATAATCATCATATCCTGGATCAATATACGAAATAGAATTAACTGGAACTGTATGATTGTTTGAAAGTAATGGTAATTTATAAATCATTGCACCCCTAATAATTAAATCGAATGGATGTCTTGAAATATTTAACCATTTTGGATTTGGATGATGTAATAAATTGGGTATTGAAATTTCAAAAAAGTCAAGACCATCTTCAAGTTCGAGTGAATCAGTTAATTCTTCTAATTCCATTGGATTATCATCCATTTCACTTTCATTTGCAATTCTAGTAATTACAGATGTTTGATTGCCAGGTGAGTGATTATCATCATCATAAGAACATGGGTTTAGTATTTTGATTTGTGTTTTACTGGTATCTCTTTTCCTATTCAAAAATCCACCTTCAAAATATAATGGAATTTCTAAAGTGTCAATTGACCCTAGTAAAACTGTTTCGTATGAAGCACCAACATCATTTTCAAACTCCGTAGAATATTCATATTCATCTATTGTTAAATATTGTGTTTTTGCAAAAATATCAAGTTGAACTGTCTCTATTGATATTGGTAATAATCCAGGATTGAACGATGAAAATATCATATCAAAGACTAATTCTTCTTGACTCACTAATATATTGTTAACCTCACCAACTTTCATATTTTGTAATTCCTTATTAGTTGCTAATATAAATCCACTTATAAATCCAACAAATAATAATATTAGAATTAAACTAACTGAAAAACAAAAATTTTTAATCTGTTTTAGCCTTTGAACTCTATTTGACGTAAAGTTATGTGGTGAATTATAATAACTATTCCTTTTCCACATTGTTCTTTTCTTGTCTCCACTTATGCTACCATAATCCGGTGGACTGAAAACATTACCATGAATTGGTTGCTTATTCAAATAACTCAAGTTATTTGAGGGATGATAACTATTATTTGAGTTATAATTCGATGAAAAATAGTTTGATAACTCATCACCATACTCAGTATCATTTGGTGGTATTAAAAAATCAAATGGATTATTTGTTACTTTAGAATTTGTATTTGTATTTGTTTGGTTGTTAACATTAGGAGCATTGTTGTTATTATGAAAAGTATAATTATCTGAAAAACTTGGTTCATAGTATTCCATGTCTTCTTCATATAAATCATCATTTGCATAATCATTATCAATGGCAGAATATCTACGTGGTTGAACTGCCTTATTATCAAACAATCTTGACGTAATCTGTCTAAGTTGATTCATTGATGTTTTATCGTCATGGTTTTGATTTGAATTTTCATGATGTGATGGGTAGTGTGAATTTCTTGAAATTTTTCTCTTGATTTGTTTTTTTGAGCCCATTGAAGAATGTGATTTAATATCAAAGTCATCTTCTAATGATTTATTGTATGCTACGGAATCATCTGGACTGAATACACTTTGTAGTCTTTCTTTATACTTATTTGCAGTAGAATTATGTATGTCATTTGTCATGTTTGAATAATCAGAGATAATTGAATTGATGGTTTTATTTTTTTCATAATCTTTGGTTACTTGAGATTCAATATTATCATTAGCTAAATCGGTTGGAGGAGTTGTTGCATTTCCTGTTAATGCACCTGCTCCTGCCGCAGCTCGTGTATCATAAACAAATGTTTCAACTGTATCATTATTATTTTTAGCATCATTTTTAATTGCATCATGAACTTTCGCAGCAAAATGTTCAGCTCTTGTAGAACCTTTTGTTAAAGTTGTGCTTGCAGATGAAATAGTATAATTATTTGGTTGCAGTGACATAGCTCTTAAACTGGATATGCTTGGATTTGTCGTCTTTTTTAATTTCATTTCATTGATGTTAGACAAATTATTAGCTGTATTATTTGCACTCAATGTATTTAAATTAAGATGATCAAAGGATTTTTTCTCTAATTTAGAATTTAAATTAATTAATTCATCCGTTTGGTTTGGCATGCTTTTTAAAGTAACTTCAGGTGATTGATCTGAATTTTCTGTATCATCAGCTCTATTGATATTATTTGCGGTAATGGTAGTATTATCTAACATATCAGTGCTTTTAATAAAGTTCGAGTTTATAGGATCTTTAACAACGGCTGGTGGTAAAGGTAATATGTGTTCGATTGTATCATCAGCACTTTGTTCTTCAACAACACTAACCATAGTTGAGGGTGGCATTGAATATAGCGGCTTATTTCTTCCTGAGCCTGAGCTTGAAACTTGAGATGTTTTTTTATCTGACATTGTAAAAATAGATGAACATAAAGAGTTTAGAAACGAATGATATAGGTAAAACAATAGGCCGTCAAATATAACTTCTTCTTCCCAATAAAATAAAACTTGAATTTACGCTAATCAATTTCAATAAATTTTGAACTAAATATTTTTATCAGTTGTGAGAGTGTACACTATTAATGATAACACAGCCCCTTAAAACCTGTCCTAAAGTGTAGAAAATTGAAATTAAACTCCAAAAAGATGGCAGTAATACTATAGATACACGTCCTTAAAAAAAGTTTAAATTGTCAAAGGCAAACAATGCAAAGAAATAAAAACCAAAAATCAAAAATCGAAAATATAACAAAATTTGAAATTTTTGTGACGACAGTTAATTTCTAATTTCCATACAGACTTAACGCGGGATCGTACGCGGATCAAAAAAACTCTATTTGTGTTCTACTGACAATGTTCTTGTAGGTTATGGTTGTGTTACCCGCTAGAATATCGGAGAAGCTGTAAGTATGGATAGAGGAGAAAAAGGCAGATTGGATAATTAGCCGGAGATTCTACACTTCAAATGTATATATTCGGTATTTGTCAACTGTAATCTGTGTTATCTTGTACTTTAAATTAATGACAGTTGTTTAATATTCTTTATCATAGTCGAAAGGCTTTGATTGTAGTATTCTTAATATTTTTGGAATTTAAAAATTATAATTTAAAAATTGATAAGATAATTCAAAAATTTTCAAAATTATACGTGCATAAAAATTTGAAGAAAGGTCAAACACATTCAATATGATATTAAACAGCCTATTAACATAATCACTTATTTCATAATTGTTATTCTATTAAACTGAATGATTTCAGATACGGTGTACTGTTAAAAGCACATGTAAATTGATCCTAAAGTTGAAAGGTTCACAACAAAGGTTTTGTCATGTCGTGACTAAAAATCGTGTCGTCCAATTTTTCTTTGCCTATGTCGTATATTATAGTTTACAAAATTATTATACAATTTAATTTACATTCTTTTAATTGAAGATATACCACCAAAAGGTCTGCTAACTGTATTATTTGCCGGATCAGTACTCGGTGGTTGTTTAAATGCACCAGGTTTTCTAAATGCTCCAGGGCGTTTAATCCCGACGGTTGCGGAGATTGGTATGTTTTCTTCATTATTTAGTTTCTTTGATAAATTTGGAATTCTATTAATTATTCCGAAGTTTTGTTTCATTCCGCTTGGCATTCCATAATGTGGTAATGGTATTGATGGTATTATAATCGGTTTGATACTAGTTTTTTCTTTTGATTTATTCTTCAACTTTGATGTGGTACTTTTGTCCATTTTTTCTTTCGGTTTTATATCATTTAAAATGTTAATCTTTTCTAATCCATTCACATCTTCTTTATTCAATGATTCAACTCCTATTCTGCTTTCAGAGCTTGAAATAAGATTTATATCATTGATTACTTTGTTGATTTCGTAAGTTTCAATAGTTTCACCCGCTTTATCTTTAACCACATCAGTATCAACAACACCGGCTTCATTGCCAAAATCAACAACCAAATCAGTGTTAAACAAACCATTATCATTTGACTCTTTAACAATTTCGTTAACTTCGTTAACAAAATCATCATCTTCTGTTCTTAAGTTATCTGAATTTATTAAAGTTTTCCGCCTTTTTAGCTCTGGTTCAAAAGTTAGCAAACTCTTTTGAACATCTGACACTGTTCTTTTCAATAGAATCGCTTCAGGTGGTGGTTGTGGTATTAAAAACTTTTCAAAATTAACCTTAATTGGTGGAAGAGGCTTTCTTTTGGGTTTTTGTAATTTTTTTTTTTTAGTAACTTTATTATTTACCGTGGAAATTGATTGTTTCACATAAGCTTTTGAATTATTATTATGCATGTTAGTATTATTCAGAGAAATTACTTTATCTTTAACCATTCTGCTCAGATTGGTATCTGCTGTATATGAAGGCAGAGGGATTTGTCTGTTTTCACCACTTTGTGACTGAACTTTAAACAAGATACCCCCACTACCAGGAGTGCTTTTCATCTGCTTCAGTTGAATTTGTTGTAATGACGAGGGAAATAGCTTATTTGAATCGTTTTTCTTTTTGATACTATTTTCGTTCTGATTTATGAATTGTGTCTTGTTTGTGGTGTTTCGATTATTCCAGTTATTCAAAGATGTATCAATATTATTTAAATTAATAATAGGAACATAATCTTCATTTGAATTTTTACTAACAAAATACCTATCGAGTAATAAAACTAATGACTGAATAACTGAATAAAGGTCATCATTATTAACCTTTTTGTTTTTATTTTGTAACAACTGAACAATAGTAAGAACAGAAGTGATTGAAGCAATTGAATCAGTTTTATCAGATGATGATGACAACAATTTATTTTCCGAAATCTCACCTCCCATTTCATTATAAATCTCAACAATTTTCTTAAGGTTATTATTATTTTTTAAGAAATTATCAAATGGCAATGCATCTTCTAATGTGAAATTTTGAAGATCGAACAAACTTAAATCTCTTTTATGTTCCCTTTCTAATCTTCGTTGTTTTCGTTTATCAAATTCAACAGAAATCCACTGGTTTCTTAATTCTTCATGCTCTGGATTTGGGTATAACATATTCGCTCGCTTAATAACTCTTGTTCTTAAATCAATATCTCTGTTTCTCTCAGTATTGAATTCTCTCCATCTTTTTTTACGTTCTCTATTTTCGAATCTTAGTCTTTCCTTTTCATCCAATAAACCTTTAGGTTTTTCTTCTTTAATTGTGCGATTTTTTGAGTTCATTAAATTTGTTAAAATACTTGAAACATTTTTTTTTATAAAATCTACTTGAACTGATTTTATTTTTAAAATATCATTTGTTGAAGTGTTTTGCAAATTAACAGATGATATCATTTTAGTAATTGTTTCAATAACTGATGATTTATTTGATTCAGGTAACAATTCAATATTTTTTTTATTTTCAAAGTTTGATTGATTATCTACTATTTGCTTGGAAACAAAAGTAATTGGATGATTGTTATTATTAATATTACGACTGGTTTTAATTTGAGATATTGGCGAATTTTCAACGTTTTCGTTGTTTTCGGTATCAACAGGAAATTCTAGATCGTCACGATATTCCATGGCCATTTCAAATGCATTATCCATGATTGCATCCCAATTATAATCATCTTTTTCAATATCTTTGTTTGAAATTTCAAGGTTTTCTACTTCTGAATGTTGTCTTGAATTTATCTTATTTTCTGTTAAGTTGTGTGCAATAACCCCATTAACAACATCCTTTAAAGCATCTTCAAACTCTAGTTCATTCACGCTTTCTGTAGGAATATTAATATTTTTATCAGTTGCATTACTTTCTTTTATTACATTATTTATTGCATTATTCAAACTGTTTGAAATATCATTATCATTATCACTAGTTTGTGTAAGTTCTTCGTTTTCATTTAATACAAAAGCTTTTAATAATTTATTCTTTTCATTTAATTTTTTAGTTAAGTTTTTTTTATCAGCACTCGTTGTTGTTGTTGTTGATAAAAGTGCTTCTTTAATAACATCATTCAACTCTGAGTTTTCATCATAACTACCTGATTTATTAACTTCAGTTTCTTTCAATGCATTTTGCATAACATCATTTAGATCAATATCTTGAATGACATCAACCAAGTCACCATTATTATTACTAGTATTGAAACCATCTTTATGCGACATACTAGACGTAGAATTATCGTTCGTTTCCGTTACCAAATTTTGCATATCATGATAAAATGCATCAAATGCAATGTTTTGTGAAGCTGTCACGTTTTCAGTTTGATTATTTTTCCTGGTATCATCAATTTTATTTCTGTTTTCTAAAACAGATTCCGTATTTTTTAATGCATCTTGAATTGCAGCATTAAGTTCATCTTCCACGTTATCATTTGCTTGATCATGCATATTGGAGGTATTATTATCACCATTATTCTTTGAATTTTCATTTTCTTCATTTAATACAAAACCCATAGCATCTCGAATGCCCTTTTGCAGATTAAATATCTCTACATTTTCATCCTCATTATTATTTTCATTGGATATTGATGGGTGTTCATCATTCATATCATTTGATGTTTTTTCATGATCAAGAATAAGGTCTTTTTCATTTCTTTCAATGTTCTCCATATTTTGTACTAATGCTTCATTGATTGCATTCATTAAATCTAAATTATCACCATCACCACCGCCTTCACCATTATTATCATCTGTAGGTTTGTTAAATGATTCATCATTTTGTGGCGTCTTCTCGAATTGCTTGATTTTATTGAATCTATTTTCCTCATTTGAAACACTAACATCAATATTGTTATCGTTTGCAGTAACGTCTTTATTACTAGTCTCAGGCCTGTTCCCAAAATTTTCACTACCAATATGTTCAGTATTTTCATCATGTTCATCATTTTCAAAATTAAATTGTTGTTTAAAAGCATCTGCAATTACATTTTCTAAATCAATTTCATTAACTTCATCATTCTCACTTCGCTTTTGTTCCTTCATTTGGGCATCATATGCTGAATTTTCCAATTGCTGTTGATCTCGATCAATTCGAATGCTCTCTTCTATCTCTTGATGTTGGTGATGTAGTTGTTCATCATCTTTATTTAAATCATCATTCTCAGTTTCTTGTTGAATATTTTCAGGATCCTTCCCTTCTTCTTCAAAACGTTGATGTTGCTGCTGTTCAGCCGTTCCCTCTTCATCTTCATCTTCATCATCATGATGTTGCAACGATTTAACTGCGTCACCAACAAGATTTTTAATTAAATCTTCTTGATCAAAATCAAACTCAAAATCTTTTTCACTGTTATTATGGTTATTTTGAGGGTGTTGTAGTTCAGATACATTGTCATCTGGAGAGGTATTACTTTTAGTTTCATTGAAATTAGTAATTTTGTCATTAACATCATTACTAATTGCAGTCTCATTATTTATATTATCAATTTTTTTATGAACTAAACTATCAATTGATTCATTAACAGTATTTTCAATCGCTTGTCGATTATTACCATTTGCATTTTCAGCATCATCGCCACCATCTTCACTGGCACTATTATTATTATCACCATCCTGTGTGTATAATGACTCAACAATACTATTAGCTATAGACAAAACAGCATTCCCATCAATTTCGTTTTCTTTGTAATCATTTGAATCATTTGTTGATGGTATATTTTCTGACATAATGATAACGATAAAACGGTTTCCTTTCAGTTTCCTTATCTATTAAATTACTTTCTTTATAATAAGAACAGAAATTTATGAGAAAAACAAAAAAACACAGTCACAAAATAGATTTAGATTTACTGAAAATGGAAATAGAAAATGAACATGAAAATAGAAAAAAGAAAATAGAAAACAAAAAAAAAATGCAAAAAATATTACATCTGTGCACCGGAATTAACAGATACAAAAATTGTTGCTTAATTATTGATTAAAAAACTATTAAATAAGAAATATCAAAGTACATAAACGTTAGAAAAATTATGCTTGGTAAGTAGAAGCAGAAACATTACCACCCTTACCAGTCCAGTTAACATGGATGTAATCACCAACCTTTCTGTTTTCATCAGCAAATTCTGGTAAAATTTGGAATGTATGAGCACCGAAATAATCTCTTTGAGCTTGTAATAAATTAGCTGGTAACTTCTTTGATCTGTAACCATCATAGAATGATAAAGCGGTTGAGAAAGCTGGGGTTGGGATACCTGAAGTAATTGCAGTTGCAACAGTCTTTCTCCAACCAGATTGAGCTTTATGAATAGCATCTTGGAAGAAAGAGTGGAACAATAAGTTTTCTAAATCTGGATTTTGTCTATAAGCTGAAGTAATTTCACCTAAGAAAACAGATCTAATAATACAACCACCTCTCCACATAAGCGCAATGGAAGGGAAGTTTAATACCCAACCATATTCTTTTGCTGCTTCTCTAATTAACATAAAACCTTGTGCATAAGAAATAATTTTTGATGCATATAAAGCTTGCTTTAGATCTTCAATAAATTGAGGTCTTTGTTCTAAAGAAATCTTTTCAACTTCTGGACCATTAAGAATTTCCGAAGCTCTTTCTCTTTCAGATTTTAAAGCAGATAAACATCTTGCAAAAACAGCTTCACCAATAAGTGTAACTGGCATACCTAAATCTAATGCATTAATCGCAGTCCATTTACCAGTACCTTTTTGACCTGCAGAATCTAAAATTTTTTCAACTAATGGGGTACCATCCGCATCATCGTAAGCTAAGATATCTCTAGTAATTTCAACAAGGAAAGAGTCTAAGACACCAGTATTCCATTCTGCAAAAACCTTTGAAATTTCTTTATCAGTTAAACCACCAACTCTCTTCATTAAATCATAAGCTTCACAAATTAATTGCATATCACCATATTCAATACCATTATGGACCATTTTAACATAATGACCTGCACCTGCATCACCCACCCAATCACAACAAGGTTCACCATCAGCCTTTGCAGAAATTGATTGGAAAATATCTTTAATATGAGGCCATGCTTCCTTTGCACCACCTGGCATTAAAGAAGGACCATATCTTGCACCTTCTTCACCACCTGAGACACCAGAACCAACAAATAAAATACCCTTCTTCTTTAATTCATCGTATCTTCTATTGGTGTCAGGGAAATGTGAGTTACCACCATCAATAACAATATCACCTTTTTCTAAAAATGGTAATAATTGGCTAATGAATTGATCAACTGGATCACCTGCTTTAACAAGAAGCATAATTCTTCTTGGTCTCTTTAATTTCGAGCATAATTCTTCAATGGAATGAGCACCAATAATTGATTTACCCTTTGCTTCATTTGCTAAGAAATGATCAACTTTTTCAACAGTTCTATTATATGCAACAACAGTAAAACCGTGATCTGCTGCATTAAGAATTAAATTTTGACCCATAACGGCCAATCCAATTAAACCAAAATCACCTCTGAAATAAAAAAAATGAGACAAAAAGTGCTAGAAATGTTAGTATTTTAACAGTTCAATTTGTTTGGACATGTCCAGTAGGACTCTAGCGTTATCACATATAAACCATGATGAAAAAATGAACGATATAGGGCACGACATGAACAGACGGCAAGTCATCGCTGACGCATACATACTGAGGTTCAGACATATTTCTTTAGTTGTTTGTTTTGTTGCTTACTTGATAGCTTGCTTGGTCAAATATCACCAGCAATTTAGTATAACTCCGTGCGGTGCGCTCTCCTTTTAAATAGAATTTCATCGTCGACAGCTTTTAACGGAAAAGATGCTACCGAGTAAACCGTCGTCGATCGGCGTATGTATGGCACAAACAGGGAGACAGAACCAATTGGGGATTGCGGATTTCGCATATATTTTAAGTTTTAAGCTTTTTTTGGGACCTGCTCAAGGAAGGTTTAGGTCAAAAGTTGAGGTTACTGACCCAGAATAAATTGCTTATTAGTACCCAGTAGATCAACATTATGGACCCTCCCCACATCTGTTCCACCATTCCCTATGTTAAAAATGATATTAATGTGGATGATGCAGTTTTTAAGTCTTACATTTGGTATGCCCCAAAAGATATTTGGAAAGGTAGAATTGTATTTGTTCACGGATACAGAGATTTAGTTGAACTATATTATGAATTTGGTGAGTTTATGGCTATGAATGGTTATGATTTCTTCTTCTACTATCAATATGGGGAAGGTGAGACCAAATTAAATAACGGTGAAGTAGGCATAAACGATAATTATCATGCTTATAAAAGTGTTGATGATATGATTCTGTATAATTTAGAGGATTTGAGAAACAAACAGTATCCAGAATCGAATAAATTGCATCTTATGGGTTTATCAATGGGTGGTGGTATTTCTCTCAATTACATTATCAATGGTAAATTTAAAGATTGCCTTAAATCAGCAATTATCATTGCTCCATTAATTACTCTACATAAAGATACTTATCCAGGAATGCATATTGAATGGATTGTTAGGTTTATTAATATCTTTGGTTGGGGTAAAAGGTTAAGAGTCAATAGTCCTCTGAATATTGACTATCTTATAGGTGATCCAACATATCGTAGTTTCCTTTCTTCAAAAGTTAATCCAGAAGGTATTAATGGTGCATTTGTTGAAACAAGGGATTTTATTTTAAGAGGAAGAAATTTACTTAAAAATGATTACTATTCCAAAATTGACGTGGATTTTCCTGTTTTAATCTGTCATGGTGAGGATGATCACATCAATGATGTTGAAGGCAGTAAACTATTCATCAATAACATTCAAAGTATTAATATGAAGAATAAGGTCATTCTGACTTATCCGATGGGCAGACACAACATTGTAGTCGATACTAAAGAAATTCGTGATAAATTAATGAATGATATTCTTAGTTTTCTTAACAAACACAATTAAACTGCTTTTTTTTGCTTGTCGCATTTTTGGATTTAGCTGAGCCGTCTTATTGTTTTATTTCTAATACCATTTATTTTTTTACACCTTATAACACACACTAATTCTAATAAACATAAATCCCATAAATACTTAACCACAAACAAATGGATTCTGATACGTTTGTTAATTCGTCGCCTATTAAGACAGAAAAAACTTTTTTATCAAATATTTATTCGAAACCACAACTAACAGACAATGAGCTTTTAAAAGCTGAAATTCGTTCTTTTATTAACCCAAACCTAAAAAGATCAAATAGCTATGTCTTAGCTATGCCAATGGAATGGTTTGATTTACTTAATAAGTTTAGTGACTTAGAGTTTGGAAGTAAAGATAATGTCAAGTATAAAAAAATTAAACAAGATATTCAAAGTTTTGTATTTCCTATACTTTCATCAAATTATAAAATTATCAACATCCAACCAGTAGTGAAAAATGACCCATATAAAGGACTTTCGTCATGGTTAGATTTTTATGAATTATCAAATAATTTAAATAAAAGCAATTGCAATAACCTCTATTTTATCCAAGCAATTATATTTAATTATCTAACAAAATCAGCAATTTCAAATATGCCATTTATGATGATTTTATCACCAAGTAAAATATCAATTTTCAAAATGAAATCAACTTTCTTAAAAATTAAAAAAGAGTTGATACTTAGAAAGAAGGATTTACATTTGAAACTAAATCCAAAACCATTGTTCACGATTCAAATTCAAGATCAGCAAAATCCGTATCTGATGTTGTGGATGGATACTGAAAATATGTGTGCTTTTAATATACCAAATCTCCTAACAGTTCAAAGCAAAGTTAATTTTGCTAACACCTTAATCCTTTTCATCAACCATAGTTTAAATGCTTTATTATCTTCAAATGACAAAGAATCCACCCTTACTTCAAACTAATATTAAGTTTTTTTTCATTGCTAGGACATAATTTTAGCTATGTAACTAATCCCTCAAAAAATTTTCTGTATAATTAAATGAATAACCATAATTATTTTGTAGTAATTAAAAGCAAATAATAAAACGATTAAATTTTTAAAAAACAAGCCAATCAATTTTTTTCTCTAGATCATCAAAGTCATCTCTACCTTTGTAATTGATGCAGCTGCAGCTAATGTTTCCATGATTATGGTTTTCAATTTATGGCATCAATTGTTGTCAAGATAACTTCTTTGCTTAATTGTTTAGATGTAAATGTGTTAATTTCGGCCATTTCAGAAACCATCTACTATGAATTGGGTCGATTAAAGAAATGTTTAGTACCAGCCAGACCGTTAGCAAATGCGTTTTGTAATCGAAAAATATTGTTCTGTCTTTTTCTCGAATTTTCTTAGGGTTTTTCGTTTTTCATTTTTCATTTTTCAACTGTAAATCTGTAAATCTCATCATGAATTCTGAGTTTTTTTCAACATTTGATCATTTCTCTATGTTATTCATTTTGTTGTTGTCTTATTACAGCTTACACCACATAGTATACCTCAACAATGGCTACCGTCCACAATCCGAACAATTGGTATGTATGGAACTTTTGCGACAAAGGTCTCTCATGTAATAATTAAACCTGATTTACTAACACGAAGTTACATCACCATATGGTTTTACATTTTTGTTTTGTTTCAATTTAGGCACTGGGTTGAAAAAAATTGTGTTCCTTGGGCAAAAGAATACTTTGAATCAAATTTGACCAACATTTCAGTCCCAATAAATGATTCAACAGTTTTTGTTAAATCTGTTAAATCAGTTTCAGGAGATTGTGATGTTACTCAAAGAAAAGGTAAAGTAAAGTGCTTATTTGAATTAAAGATTGAATTCTTAGTTAATGTTATAACAGGTGAAGAAACTGAAGAAGTTACAATCACTTTACCTGAATTTGAACATGATTACGATGATGATGATTTTAATTTTGATATTAAAACTTCAAAGCTACCAGTTAAATCAGTTATTAGAAAGGAATTTTTATCTGTCGTTGTTGCAAAAGTGTTTTTGAAATTCCAACCTGATTTAATAGCTGCGAATGAAATTGATTTAAAACATAATACTGATTAGTTATAGTAGATCAATAAGTAGATAAAAAAGAAAGTTTATAAATATTAAAATAAAGTAAAAGTAAAAGTAAAACTAGAACATTATTGATTTTGAACTTAGAATCCGTCGGGTACTCCCTTTGCATGCCTTTGGCTCTTTTTACCAATATAGCATCCAATACCACCTGGAAATCTTGAATTGATACCACCACTATCTAATTGTAACCATTGATACTCACCATCAACAATATTTTTTAAAATACGAAATGCATCAACTGTTGCATATGGAACACCATTTGTTGGATCATAGTACATTGCAGGTTCTCCAGTAACAAGACATGTTTTCTTTTGTCCATTCGGTAAATTAATTCCAACTGGTGCAGGTGTATTTATTCTAACAAGGTCATTTTCTTCCATTGTTAAGTTACCATCATTACTATTAGTAATTTCAATCTTTTCGCCAAATTTTGGTAATTTCAGTAGTTGTTTAAAAGATTCATTCCTTATTGCCTGAATCTTCTGCAAATCAAAACTTGAGGTTTCATTTCTTTTGATTATTGAAATTGTTTTACATTTTGGATCTCTTCTTGAGCCTGATAACAATGATTGTCTACCAAAAAGATATTCTTTGGTTTCTTCAACCGTTAGATCATAACTGAATTGTTCAAAAATAACATAATCTCTTGCAACGCGTCGAAAAGGTCCTTCGTAAACTACTTCAGGTTTATTTTCAGTTTCTTTGTCATTTTCTGTTGTGACTAATGGCATTGTTTCTTCAACTTTGCCATTTTCAGAGATTGTCAGTTCTTCACTAAACTGCACACTTTTGAATCTTGTACTTCTATCATTTATTGCAGACTCAGTTGCTTCATTTAAAGTTGATGGCTTTGGAAAAACATCTGATTTATTATCTAAATTTTCATTTTCAACTTCTTTTTCAAATGTGTCGTTAGTGGGTGTAATAGCATGTGTATTTACAGAATTATCTTCTCTAGATGTATTTTCTTTAGATATACCTTCGTTAGGTGGATTATATTTAGGTGTATTATATTTAGGTGTATTACCTTTAGGTGTATCTTCTTTGAGCGTATCATCTTTAGGTGTATCCTCTTTAAGTGTCTCATCTTTAAGTATATCCTCTTTACATATATCACCTTTAAGTATATCTTCGATGAGGACACAATTCTTAAGATGTTCTACTTCAGGTGTACCTTCCTTGACTGGTGCAGATGATGGTGGATCAGATGGAGTATCATCATTTTTTACACCAAGTCGAGCTTGTTTTCTTTTCAAATATTGAAGTTTCCTTCTTGCTTTCTTTTCTTCTTCTTCTCGGATTCTTTCTTGTTCTTCTTGAATTTCATTTATTTCATCTAACGGAGTTATATCAACTTTTCTACTCCAAAATCTGATAAATTCTGCCAGTTTAAATTTTCTTGAATTTGCTAAATCTCTTTGCTTTTTCTTCTTTTGTATTTCTTGCTGATAAAAGTTGGTTAATGATAAGACGTTTGCCTTTTCTGTGATTTTTGCTTCTTCTAATCTTTCCGCTAATGTTTTTTCAACATATTCCTTCCTTGCAACAGGTACAGTTGACTGCCTTTTTTCAAATTCCTTTTCCATCTTTTCATGAGTTTCAATACTATTTTTAATTGTGGCCTTACGTGAAGAATGTCGCCTTTCATTTTGTGCAATTGTTGCTGCATTCAAATTATTTAATTGAGAAGCTTTATTTATAGATTTGGAATTTTTGGGTGATTCATTTGTCTTCTGTTTCTTCGTTGTTACTCTAGTTGTCAAGTTTTCCTTTCTTTTTCGACGTTTATTTAACTTTTCTTGACGCTCTAATTCCCTTTCACCTTCTTCGTCATCAACATCTGAATCTGATATATCTGAGTTGGAAAGCATTTCATCATTATCACCTTCTTCATTTATAGTTTCTAAGTTTTTTGATTTCCTTACAGGTTTTTTGGTATCTTCTTCTTCTTCCCCTTCTGGCGGTTCATTTTTAGTATATTCACCATCTTCATCATTACTGCTTTCAGATTCCACAAACTCTCTATCATCCTCATCTTCTTCAAATAACAAATTGACACTCTCGTCATCCTCATTTGAAGCTTGTAATCCAGCATTTGTTTCTTCTAAATCCAAAAGCTGACGAAGTCTTGAACCAGCATTTGATCTACGTGCTCTTGTAGCAATAATACTTTCAAATTCAGGCTCACTTTCAGATCCACTTTCACTTGAACTCATAATGATCCATCCAATTGAATGAGTTTCAACCGTTGGAAAACAAGATGTTATGTTAAAGGATTGTGATTGTAAGATTTGTTTGAAATTCATGAAAAGATGAAAAACGCGCCGCTAGGATCAACTCATTGTCCACGTTACACTTCCAGGTCTGTTTCTTTCTTTCAACTGGGATTAGGTATATATATTAAACCAATAACCATGCAAAAAATACGTCAATTACAAAACACGAGATATTTTAGCTCATCATTAAAATCATTTTCCACGAATAATGCAAATTTAACAACAATTACACAATCTGAAAAGGAACATTTTCAACAACTTGCCTCAACATGGTGGGATAGTAATGGATCACAAAGAATTTTACATAAGATGAATATTTTAAGAATGGATTTTATAGTTGACACCATTCAATCACATATTTTAGTTAATAGAGGTATTGAAAATGAAGATGAAAAAATATTTATTCCTGGTTGGAACCATGAAAATTTGTTACCAAGAGAAATTTCTAATCAAATCAATAAAGAATTGAAGAATGCAACTTTTGAAAAGTATTCTCAAATGAATCTTAAATGTCTAGATATTGGCTGTGGTGGTGGAATTCTTTCTGAATCTTTGGCTCGTTTAACAAATGTTTCAACCGTTAAAGGTATTGACATGACACCTGAAGTTATTGAAGTTGCGAAAGAACATAAAAAACTTGATCCTATTTTGAGTGAAAAACTTGAATATGATTTAACATCTCTTGATAATATACCAGAAACTGAACAATTTGATATCGTTACATGTATGGAAATGCTTGAGCATGTGGAATATCCATCAATTATTTTGAAAAGAGCTTTATCACATGTTAAACCGGGTGGTTACTTTTTCCTCTCAACAATTAATAGAGATTTTGTTTCATGGTTTACAACCATTTTCATGGGTGAACATGTTTTAAAAATTGTACCACTAGGAACACATACTTATTCAAAATATATAAAAGAGGATGAAATTAGAGATTGCATCAAAGGTTTAAACGATTTTGAAGTTATTGATTCAAAGGGTTGTGCTTATTTACCCGCAAAAGGTTGGTTTTACACACCGACTTCAAAAATTGGTAATTATTTAATGGCAATTAGAAGAAAGCCGATCGAAGAAGAAGAATCACGATTATAAGTGTCTTCAATGAACGAAATTCTAATTTTTATATAACGGAGCATATATAGAGAATTTCAACAAAAACATGTAAATAAAAAAGTGTTAACCAAGCTGTGCAGGGACCGGATTTGATTCTTCAGCTTTTGAAGCCTCATCTTCAATGAATGAAGGTAATTTGTATTCAGGTTCAGCAGAGTCCGTTAGATAACTCGGTAACTGTTCACTACCTAAATCTTCGTTTAATTCCAATTCATCGCCTAAGGCTTCTAATTCGGCATCCAGTTCACTTTCTGATATATCATCAGGTACATCATAAGAACGACCTAACGCATTCTGTATTTCATTCGATTGATCAATTAAGTCCAGCATTTCATCTTGCATATCTTCTAATTTATCAATATCAAGTTTACCATATGTTTTACGTAACTCTTTATTTGTTTGACGCATTACATCAACTGTAATCATGGTATTTTTTAAATTTTCTGTGGTCATTTGAGCTTGGGAAATATTCCAACTTTGTGACATCAATTGATCTCTTTGCGTTTCTAGTTGTTTCCTTTGCCTTAATAATTTAATCGCACGTTGTTTCAAAGAAGATTTACCTGGACCATCACGCATTTTTGAAAGTTTTGCCTGGTAAGTTCCTAGCTCTGCATTAACTTTTGTAATTTTAACATCTAAAGAAGCTACTCTTTCATCAATATTCCCCAGTGCACCATCAAGTGTAGGTTTTGGAACTTTGCTCTTTGTACCAAATAACCTGTTCATTGTTTAGGGATTGTGTTTTAGCAATAATAAGCCAGATTTGTTATCAAAGGCAAACGCACAATCTTAATTCTTAAATTCATGTTGAAATCGCTGACATGAATTTTTGTAGGTGGATCGACTTGTTTAAGTACACATTTAAAAAATATATTCTCTATCAGTCGTAATCACATGATAACTTAACAAGTAAAAAAAATCATGCCGTATATCTATGTTTTTATAGATGTTGGATGAACATGTTTTTAAGTGGCAGATGAATAATCAAGAAGATATATAAAGAGAAAAGAAAATATATATTATGAGCACAAAGTAAACTGATATGTTTAATTATATGACAATCGTGAAATAAAAAAATCACATTAATCAACTAAGTACTAAAGATTATTTGCATCTAAATATTCAATCAAAGCTTTAATAGTAATGATTTTAACATTAAACTTTTGTGCAAATTTCCAGCAATCTGGTAAACGCATCATTAAACCATCGTCATCACGGACTAATTCACAAATCGCAGCAGCAGGTTGTAATCCGGCTAGTTCACATAAATGGACACCAGCTTCTGTATGTCCATATCTTGCTCTTAATAAACCAGGTTTTGCTCTTAAAGGACAAATGTGTCCAGGTCTAAGGAAATCTTCAGCTTTGCTCAATTTATTACCCAATTGACGTGCAGTTAAAGCTCTGTCATGTGCACTTATACCAGTTGTTGTACCATTTGCATAATCAACAGTAATTGTGTAAGCAGTACCATGTCTATCAGTCATTTGATCTTCCGGAATCATAAATGGCAAATTCAATTCATCTGCACGTTCAGATGATAATGGAACACATACATAACCCGAACTATATTTAACGAGGAATGCCATCTTTTCAGTTGTAACCTTTTCAGCAGCTATAATCAAATCACCTTCATTTTCACGATCTTCATCGTCCATAACGACTAAAAAATCACCGTTTTTAAAAGCTTCTATTGCTTCAGGAATAGGAGTAAATCTGACTTGTTCATCGGAACTCATATTATTGTTTTTCAAGAATGGTTGCTTGAAGAAAAAACAGTCGGAAGTTAAAAACCCATATATAAATTATATCTAGTTAGATGAATAATCATCGTACGCTGAAAAATGAGAAGTATTAACGTTAAAAAGTAAAAACTAAAAAGGGAACATTCACCGCGAGAGAAATTCCGGGGAAGTAAAAATTAAAAATCGTGATTTGAAATTTGAAATTTGTCATCGTTTATGTAATAATTGTCATCCGTTTTCTTATGATGACTAAGGTCAATATCTGAAAAGCAAAAATTTATTATCAAGTTTATATTATGTAACTTTTATACAGGGTTTATATATATAGAGTTTTAAGGATTACATTCTTTCGACAGGAGTAATACCTAATAATGTTAAACCATTATGTAAAATTTGTCTAACTGCAGAGAATAATGCTAATCTTGCAATCATAACTTCGTTTTCTTCACCAATAACACGTAAAACTTTATAAGTTGAAGAAAATTGATGAGTTAATTTAAATAAGTAGGTGACAATAGTTGAAGGTTCATAGTTCTTTGAAGCATAACGTAGCGTGTCTGGATATGATGCCATAACTCTGATCAAACCTTGAGTTTTTTCTAATTGAGATTCTAATAATTTTGACTTCTTTTCGAAATCTTCTTCAGACAAGTTTAATTCTTTTAACTTTTCAATTGACCCACAAACATTTTCTAATGTCATATTGGCATTAATCATTTGTTCATCAGGAATATTTGCAGTTCTTTGAATTGATCTTAATCTTGAATGTGCATATTGTAAATAAGGTCCTGTATCACCTTCTGATGATAACATTCTATCCCAACCAAATTCGTAATTATTAATTCTCTTTGCTTGCATATCTTGGATCATAACAGCTGAAATTCCAACTAAATCAGCAACCTTTTCAGGATCTTCTACTTGCGAGAACTTTTCTTCGTTAGTTTTCATAATTTCAAGCATTTTTGCTTTAACAGCTTCTAAAATATCATCAAGGAAAACAACAGTACCCTTTCTAGTTGACATACCTAAAACCATACCAAAATTAACATGAACTAAATCTTTTGCCCATTTGTTACCCATCAGCTCTAAAGCAGTGAAAAATTGTTTTGTATGTAAATCTTGTTGTGATGCAATAACATAAATCATTTTATCAAAATTATATTTTTCCTTTCTTTCGGTTGCTTCACCTAAATCTCTTGTAAAGTATAATGAGGTACCATCACTTTTTTGAACTAAAACTTTACCTAGTTTCTTTTGACCTAAGTTTTTAAAATCAACTAATAATGCACCCCTATCTTCAGTGATCATATTCTTTTCCTTTAAGGTTTCAGAAACTTGTTTCATAACATCATTTGAAACTTGAGACTCACCTGAATAAACATCATACTTAATATTTAATCTTGCATAAGTATCAATATATTTTTTAATTGATAATTCTCTAAATTTTTTCCATAAACCCAACGCTTCTTGATCACCATCCTCCATAGCTCTAAAAAATGCTCTAGCTTCACCATCAATACAATTATTTGGATCTAAAGTTTCACCCCTTGCTTCAGCTGCTTCTTGCTCTTCTTTCATATCATTGTTAATTTTAACATAAACATCGAATAAATGTTGAATTGGATTCGTTTCTAATTCAGCTTCAGAACCGTATTTTTGGAAACCAACAGCCAAAACACCAAATTGTTTACCCCAATCCCCAAGATAATTCATTCTAGTAACATTCCAACCTAATTTTTCATATAGGTTAGATAAGAATCCACCAATAATGGTTGATCTTAAATGTCCTGCATGGAATGGTTTTGCAATATTTGGCGAAGAGAATTCAACGATAACAGATTTATTACCACCTAATGGAGCAGAACCATACTCTGTATTTCTTACTAAAATATCTTTTGTAACATAATTTAATAAAAATTTAGTATTGAAATAAAATTGTAAAAATTTACCTTGTGCAACAACTCTATCAATATAACCACCAAGTGGGAATTTCTCAGCTAACTCAACTGCTAATTCATCTAAGTTACCCTTTAATCTTAATCTTGGTAATGGTAATAATAAATCACCCTTTTCTAACACTTGACACCATTCAAGTGCAGAATAGATAATTGATTTATCAACACCAGATAAAGCTGAAAGTTGTTCGGTAATGTAGTTTCTACAAAGATCAACAGTATTAAATTCAGGATAGGAACCTTCAATTGTCAGTGGGGCAACTAAATTTAATTTTTCTAGATTTTCAGTTAATGAATTCATTTTAAAAGCTGAAACTGAATAATATGATTTTCTAATGTGGAGTGATGAAGATAATTTTAAAGATTTTTTTAGACTGAAAGCACAACAATTTTTGAATATTTGATTATACATACAACTATTAAGTCAAAAGATTCACTAATAAACAATCAACAAAGATGATAATTTGAAATAATTAGTGGATGAATTTGCCTTAGATGTGAATCTTTAGATAATAATAAAATTTTAAATTATTGAAACGATAATTGTTGAATTAATTCTGGTGAGTCAGAAAAAAAAATTACAAACTTTTTTTTCCATGAAGTCTATAGTCGATCGTCGCTAACAGTATTGTGATATTCGTTTATACTAAAATCATATAAACTTCCGTACACCTTCAGCATAGTGTGTAGGCGAAGAATGAGCCTCATATTACAATCACTACTATACTATGCATTCTTTTCTTGTATACTTATTTATAATCTTACATATTAGATGGAACGAAAGGAAATAAACCAAAAAGTAAGACAAATTAATACTATAAAATTGACTGGAACTCTTCTACTAATTTTCTCAGGCATATTGAATTTGTAAAACATTATTCACATGTTGCAACTCCAATTCAAAATTTTATTTCAAAGGAAATTACATGGTTAAGAGAACAAGATAAGGCTTTGAGATTACTAAAAGAAAAATTAACGACAACCTTCGTATTAACACATCCTATTTGGGATCCATTTTACACATTTTCAGTCCATACAGACGCGTGTGGCACTGCTTTAGGTTATACGTTAGAACAATTAAATCCAATAGGTAAATCAAGGGGTGTTATTGCTTATTGTTTCAAAAAGGTCTCTGGTAGTGAATTGAATTATAGTATTTATGATAGAGAATTCATGGCCGTTATTACAGCATTAAAAACATGGAAATATCATTTATTAGGTAGACATTTTATTATCAGATCAGATATCAAAAGTTTAATATATTTAAAACATTGAAATTTAGTAGATTCAATGAAAGTCGTTAGATGGTTACATTTTTTATCAAATTATGATTTTAAATTGTAATACATTAAAGGTAAAGACAATAGCGCAGCGGATGCATTATTGAGATATCCAAATATTTCAAGTTTAGAAATAAATCACTTAGATGTGGATAAATTAATAGAAAATTTATTTAATACGGTTGAAATAAATTTATTACAAATTCAAACAATATCAAAATTAGTTCCAAGTTTAATCAATAAAGAGAAATTTATCAATGATTACATGAATGATCAATGATATTCACAAGTTTATAATCACCACCTCATACAAAAAATTACAAAAAATTACAAAAAAAAAAGAGAATTGATTAACTAAACTATTACAACATAATCGAAAAAGATAGTTGTAATTGAATCAATTTACATTAGTAGAAACATATTACTAATGGAACAACATGTTAAATAATTTTTGATGTTGAATCTTCAATAAACATTTTATGAACTTAAATTCTCGAAGGGTATTGTAGAATAAGTGGGAAACATTGATCATCTTTTATAAACCGTAAATGTTTCATAGTTTTCGACATAAGTATTGGCCGATGAAAACCTACCTACTATTACATAGTAAACACAAGTGCATGGATAGCCTTAGAAATAAAAGTTAAGATTCGGAGTTGGTTAAAAAAAGAGCAAGGATGGTCGTAAAGATGACATTCAGACAAAATCTCGGTTAGGGTGTACAGCCCATATAAAAAAATACTAAGACGCTTCTACACGGCTGAGCAACAATAAATGCACTAAAGGCGTATCGCACAAAACACTTTATGTGACTTACTGCTAGTATTTTATTACTGTTCTTGTCATTGTGGTAGTTGTGATTTCCAGAATAAAAGCTTAATGTTTTAGTTACTTTTTAAATGAACCAATCTGGTTTAGTAGTTCAGGCTCTTCGGTTAACCTGTTTTTTTTACTTCTATAATTGTTTATTTGAAAATGTTTTTCTATTACAACTTAGAATGGCAGAATTATAAAAGAACTTACACTTTTGATGTTCATCCGTTTTATGCTTCGAATTCACTATGTTATCAAGAACAACATAATATGATGAAAGTCTTACCGAGTCAAGTTTCTGTCTCAGAGTTTTACCAAGAAAATCTAGCCGCGGGGATTGTAGCAACTGGAAAATCTGCATTGTTTATCAGTTCAGTTACCAGAAGTCTCTGTTGTTCAATTAAGCATTATAAATAAATCAAATGTTCTTTTTACGTTATACGACGTGCAGTATAATTAGATATAGTTTGATCGTCAACATTACATGTTAACAGAAGATTTTCAAACCCAAGACATATACGCTTGTTTTTACAATCGTCATACAACATGCCCACTTTTTTTCTTTGCAACCAAAAGAAGTAAAAAGTATTCCAAAATGGGATGATCGACCACGCCTCAAAAAAAAACAATGCAAAGTAGTTATGCATAAAATGTGGACTCCCTTAAATTCTTTAGTAATAGTTGAACTGATTATACAAAGGTTCCCCACATCCTGTTTTGATGAAATCTGCTGTATAGGTCAATAGTTCATGGTTCTCCATGTGTGAAATAAAAAATTTTAATTTAAAAGCATTAACATTCTAGAACTCAAAAATAATCAAAATTTTCAATAGAAAGCTTAAAAGTAAATAAAATGATGAGCAATTAAAAATTACAAATTAAAGTATTTGGGCTCTGCTAAAACTTATCTTGTACAATCTGCTGATAAGTTTTTTAGGCTGTCGCCAAGGTATATAGGGTAAATAGTTATTTGCTTTTTCAGTCTAATAGCAAGAATAGGTACTATTTTACTAATACACTAACGCTTGGCATCGTTAAGTTACCGAAAACTTATTGAAACAAAATTTAAGTTTTATCGATGGCGGTTGGGGTCTGATGATGGAAGCAATAGACATCTCCATTTTTATTTCAACGATGAAGAAATCCTATTAAAGCTTGTTAAAGTGACGGATACATTATGCATAATTAATCTAGTTTTTTTTTGGTTTGATTATGTTATTGCTAACCTTAAATTTACTATATCCGAGATTTCCATGTTAATAAGTGGGATTTGTATAATAAAAAAAAATGTAAATTTTTTCAAACTTGTAACCAATGAAGTAAAAAAATCCAAACTCAATTTAGCAGAAACTAGCAGTTGCATCTATTTGATTAAAAGTTGTGGATGCAGTTTTATGACCCAACTCTAAATATATACACTCACTTAATTAAGAAACAAGCTGCTACGGCATATCCCACCCACAATGCCAAAAGCAGATGGCGGCCCACAAAGAAATCCGGAAAACTGTCCGCGAAAAACAGAGCTGGTTCAGAGGGAACAATTACTATTAGAGCGTGCAAGCAGGTCGGCAATAAATAAACAATCAAACTGCTCTAATATTTAATAGCACACCGTGAAGGGTCCGAGCGAATGTTGGGAGCTTCGGGGAACTATGAGTTTCCTATAAATACACACCCATGCCCGAGATTGTATTAGTCGAAAATCTTTTTCTTTGATGGATTGTTTAAAAAACCAGAACTACAAATGTCTTCTATCTACTCCAACTCGAAGCCGCAGATGCCAATCTCCCTTTTCTCTGCTGATCTTGATCTTCATGACTTTCATGATTTCAACAATATTCACACTGTTGCTGATATTTCGGACTTAAATTATCACGATTACTCTTCACCCACAGCATATTCTAATCCGACTTCTGCATCTTCTACATCAAGTAATGGTTTAGATTATCCGTTGAAAGCCGTTGTTGATACCCCGAATCATTTAAATTTAAATTATAATTACACTACTCAATCAAATAGTGTTGAAATGGATCACAATTCAAACATGAGTTCTTCAAGTTCCTGTGTTTCTCCTACCCTGACTAATTCAAATAACCATCATCCTCAATTTTACGATCAAGCATATTTAGATACCATTGATGATAAAATTGATAACAATAACTGCAATGACATTAGTACTGTTGTTAATGATGAAAAGAACAATACTAATATTGTTATTAATGCTATTTCTGAAGAACATGGTACTACTCAATCAACTTCTAACGCCAAAGCTCCATTTAAGATGAAATCGGGTAGAGTTAAAAAGCCAATGACTTTAGTTCAACGTAAAGCGCATAATAAAATTGAAAGAAAGTATAGAATAAACATAAATTCTAAAATTGCAAATTTACAAAAGTTGGTTCCATGGATGTCAGAAGATGGTGTTGCATTTGAGGTTGATAAATCTGATAGTGCTGGTTTAAATGATTCAACTATTGATTTTAATAATAACACCAATAAAAGATTGAATAAATCAATGATTCTTGATATGGTTACTGAGTATATTTTGCTTTTAAAAGATGAATGTAAGAAAAAGGATTTTGAAATTGCATCACTTAGGCAACAAATTAATCACCAGTAATTGTACACTACAAAATAATTCTATCTTATATTTCATTTTCTTGAATTTACAACTTAACTTAATTTAACTAATTTTACAAACTTCTAATTCAACTTCTACTTACATATTTACTTTTATACCCAACTATTACACCACCTCTTCGATACCTTAGAATGGCTTCATTCCTTTTATATTTTATTCCTCAATTATTAGTATTTTGTATATCCTCTCTGGGTTTTCCATATTTATTATTTATAGTTTGTTGCTGGTCCAGCTGATTTTGGCAGCCATTTTAATTTACTTTTATTAATAATTTATTGATTTACGATGAGATTTCGAGTTCTCGGATTTAGGTTCTCGGTTCCTGTGCATGTTCTCGACCCTCGAATCCCCGAGTTTTATTATAGGTGAGACTAGTGTTTTTGTTTTTTATTGTTGTTTTTATGCAGCCCAACCATCATATCTATAAGTTACGCCATTATATAGATGCGGGGCTGTACAAAAAATAGGCTAAAGATCTAAGCTTTATTAACCAAAAATTATCTTTTATTGTGGCATGCACAACGCTTAGAATGATCAAGACTCAATTAAAATATTAATTCTGGCATAGTTTTTAAATCTCTTATTATTAACATTCATTCAACAACATAAGGATCCATACATTACTAATTTATATGGCAGCTAACAATGTGTATGTGTGAATTTAACAACACATAACTAAAGCTTTAAGCGTTTATGGGCTTCTTAAATTTGAGAATTATTCATTTAATTCATATACATCTATGCTGCCAAGATACTGTTTTTTTTAGTTACCCAACAGTATATTTTATTTTTGTTTGAGGCCTTAGCTTGCTCCCACACAGATGTTGACACGATGGTTTTTCAAATAATATCATTTACCATACTCTACCAAAGCAATCCAGATCTAAGTGAAGAGATTTCATATTGGCTGTGAACTACTCTATACAATGCTCGAGTATTTCATCAGCGAACCTTAATAATATAGTTTTATTGTTTTATATTAGACGAGCACATTGCGCTCTTTTTTGAGGATCGCATGTTTTTTTAATTTTCGGAAGTAGGCTTATTTTTCAAGAGAAACTTATCAATTTTTTTATTCCCATTAGTCATTAGTAATATAATCTTTTTGTGTTTGATGTGTGATTGCGGCACAATCTCTCTAAATTTCATGCGAGATAAACAATTAACTAAAAATTGGTAAAGTATTGGTTGGTATTAATGATTAACAAGGATAAACGAAGACGCGTAAACTTGTATTATCGTTGACGGGATTGAAAAGCTTATATTTGAGTGGTAAATCTTAAATAAATAAATTTGATATGTCTCAACCACTTTATCAACTAAACGTTCGTATTATTGCCTTAAATTATACTTTATAAAAATTTCACAACTATTCACTTCAGTTTTCATTTCAGTTTTCGTACTACTCAAGATATACTGGTATTTAGCACCAAACACCATGAGATGCTGGAAATATCAATCTAAAAATCATGCAACTTATTTTTACATAAATCCTATTGTGGTTCTGTGACTAAATGCCAATCAAATCAATGCCTACAATTACCATCCCATTACAAATAGTTTATTTTATACTTCTTGGATGTAGTACTTAATTAAAAAAAAAGTAATAATTACGATTCATCAATACATTTCCAACAACAATTAATATCCCACCTTGAGCCATTAGATTCGTAACTAACATACTTAACAAATTTCATAACACTCGGATCTTTATACATCAAAGACAATTTATTCCAGTTTGCTTGCCCTTCATAAACTATACTATCTTTATCAGCTTTTTTATAAATTGCTGCTTCATCTTCATTCAGATCAGTTGCTTTTTCTTTATCTGTTAATTTTGAAATATCATCAGTTTCTGCGTTTTCATCATCAATTAAACATAATTCATAACCACCTAATTCTCCATTATCCCAACCTGAACTTGGTGTTAAGTTTAGTGTACTTTCAAGTAATCCATCCATAATGTCAAGACTTTCTTCTTTATCATCATCGTCTTCATCATCACCTGTATTTTTAGTAGCTAAAATAAAATCAGTGCCTGGTCTAAATCTTCTAATAATTGTATTGTTCTTTACTAATTTTAGTCTTGTAATCAATGATAACCATTTATTAAATGATTTGGATTTAAACATTTCAGCTAATTCACAAAATTTCATACTAATTTCATAGATTTTAACAAAATTTGGATTTTCTTTTAATGAATTTTGATAATCAGTATCATTTTTAATACTTTCAATTTTTGATTTGAATACTTCTCGAATTTCAAGAAAACTAGGTATTTTTTTATTTTTATTTTTATTTATCTTGGATATACTTTCAGCAGATGTAATATTTTCAAATTTCAATCCATCAATATATGCATACCTTTGTTTATGCGAAGGAATAGCTAGTTTCCATGGATATTCAATATCATTTTGAACTGATGGCATTTTTGGATATTCATTTAATTCAAAATTTTTCAATTCATTTTTGAATAATTTTTCATAATCTGAATTCAAAAATTGATAAATATCAACAACTGATTCATCATCAAAAATTTTTGATAATTTTGAAATTGATTCATTTGTTAATAATGAAGGATTCAAAAATTTTGTCAAATATTGAATATCAGATTCATTCAACTTACATTGATCCAAATTTAATTTTTCATTAATTTTATCAAGTTTAAACTTTGGGAAATCAAATTCCTTTAATTCTTTTGATTCCAATTGTTTTAATGTTGATAATCTTTCAGTTTTTTCTTGCTCTCCAGGTATATAACCATCTTCTCCAAATTGTGGTATATGAAACCAACCTTGCAATGATAATCTTTGCTTATCAACTTTGACCTCTTCAACTGCATGAAATGATAAACCGGGTTGAACTTCAAAAAATGCAATTTGATTGAAATTTGGAACTAGTTTTGAATGAACATCAGATTGTGGTACATTTGGAACTAACGAATCAAATAATTGTAATCCACCACCATAATGATTTTTCCAATTTGTATCTGGATCAGGCATGTATAAAATGAATGAGACTCTACGTGATCCAATAACATCATCATGAGTTAGTAAATGACAACCTTTCGTGTACAGCTGAATTGATAAATCAGTTTTAATACCACTTAATTTCCCCGATCCAGTTATATCAGAAATGAAAGATCTGAAAGTTTCAGAATAAATCGCAGATCTGAGTTTATAGACACTTGGTAATCTTTTCAATAAATTTGGAGGCATGGCAGATAAATTTGCTAAATCTCCAGATTGGAAAACTTTATAAATATCAGTTTCTTTTTTAGTGAATTCGATTTCTGAAATAATTTCATTACGAACATTTTTTAACAAATCATCATTAATTAAATTTTTAATTGTACCCCAACGATAAGGTTTGCTATTTTTAATATCATCTTTCAAACTACTTTTGAAACTTGGTTCAAAAACATGAGATTGAAAATATTCTTTTGCTTTTGCTTCTTCTTCAGGTGTTTGTTTAATAGAAATTTTTTTCTTTGGAACAACACTATCTATTTCTGCTACACCTTCTCTTTTTATGCTCTTCATGTTTAGATATCGAAATGAAAAATAAAGGAAAAAAGGAAATACAAAAAGGTGAAAAACCTAACAAGTAACGGTAAAATACAAATCACGGAGATGAAATATCGGATCATATTAAAAAATCTCAAGTGAAAAGTGAAAAATTCACAGAAAGAAGACCATCTTTTTCTTTAATAGTGACAATCTGGTGCACGGAGTTCACGTTTTTTCTTATTTTTTTATTTTTTTTTTTATATCTAATATTTACATTTCACGCTTTCCCAATTAGGACTCGCACCTCAATCTTCAACTGCAACTCAGCAAATACTGGCTTGGAAAAATACATATGCCAATTGAACATAGACTGCTAATTCCTCCCAGAAGTCTACAAACGTGTTATACATACGTTGAATTGCTGTTCGTTTGATATATTATTATTTAGCATTCCACATTCATTTTCTCCTTTATTCATAAAATAACTAAAACCTATTTGATACCACCTTACTTTTGAAGAAAAGACTAATATATAATATAAAAAAATAACAGAACAATATGAGTGTATGTTTACAATTAATTATTTGAATATATTATTATAAACTATACAAATAATTCAAAATACTAACAGCCACATTTTACGGTTTTTTTTTTGCAGTACAATCCATATAATGAAGATGCAGGCAATGCATATACCACAAATAATCCATATGCAAATGACGATGTTGAATTAAACCATTATTCAGGAAATAACAATACTAGTAGCAATGGTACTGAAGATTTTTTTACTAAAATTCAAACATTGAAAGATGATCTTAATGATTACAATGGATTAATTAATCAATTAGAAAGATTACAAATTAGTGCATTAAATGCAGTTAGTGTAGAAGAACTTAATGCAATTAAATCTCAAATTGATAATTCAACAAATAATCTTAAATCTACTCAATCGTTAGAAATTAAGCCAAAATTAGAAGATTTATTCAAATCTTGTGATGGTGATAAAGATAAAGAACAACAAGTTGAAAATATCCGTAATCAATTTCGTAATGCAATTTATAGGTTTCAAAAAGTTGATGATAATTATAGGGAATCAAATCAAAATAAAGCCATTGAACAATATCAAATCGTTAACCCAGATGCAACATATTCACAGGCTTCGCAATTTGTTCAAGAGATTGGTAATGAACAAGTCTTTGATCAAGCAATTGAAATGGCAAATAGAAAAGGTGAAGCGATTGCAGTTTTAGATGAAGTTAAAGCCAGACATCAAGAAGTTTTAAGAGCTGTTCAAATCACAACCGAATTAAATACTTTATTAAATGATTTACAAGATTTAGTATTTGAACAAGATGAAGTTATTAATACTGCAAATACTAAAATTGAAAGAGCTCAAGATCAACTTGAAAGAGGTGATGCAAATGTTATAAAGGCAAGAGATCATGCTAAGAAAGGTAGAAAATGGAGATGGATTTTATTTTGGGTTGTTGTTGTTTTAATTTGTGCAATTGTTGGTGGTGTCGTCGGTGGTGTTGTTGGTTCAAGACACTGAAACTACATTAACTAATGTAAGAAAAAAAAATTAATTCATTTTGTGAAATTATTATTATTACTCCTTTTTATTATTTTTTTGTGTTTTTTGTTTCTATTTTATATCTATAATTTTCTTCTCGTTATAAATTCTTTTTAATTTACTTTAATAATCATTATTAAATTTTTAAAAAAAAAACAGTACAGTTGTGGATGTATTCAAACTTATACATACTACGTTGATCATAATATAGTAGTGTTAGCATTGATGAACTAACGACAATTAACTTATTAGTTTGTCAAGTAACTACTTTTGCAACAATTCGCTAATTAAGTGGGGTTAATAAACAAGTTTCAAACAAAGAAACACCATTAAAATGAGCAAAATCAACTAAAGTGAATACAAGCGGGTAAACGACACAAAGAAAAAGGAAAAAAAATGATACAGCTGTTGCCATTATTCAGCATCTGAAATATCGGAAGCAATAGTACCAGCAGTTTGGACTGAACCAACACGTGAACTTATAATTTTCCACCAGGTTTCAAAATCGTTTGCTGAACTTGCTTTGAAAACGTAAGTCTTTTTTAACTTTAAAGCACCAACAGAACTTGAAATATCTTTACCTCTTAAAGAAAACTTAAAGTCGCTTTGCACGTTCTTTGTTTCACAATCTGGAATATACAAGATTAAATTTGGTTGAGTTGAATCAATACTTCTTGTTGGAAATCCATAGAAGTAACCTGCTGGTGAAATTGCAAAATAAAATGAATTATATTTTTTATTAATACCCAAAGTGGTTTCCTTTCTTGATAAAACACCTTCTAATAAAGGTTTTGTGCTTAAATGATCATTGTTGCGGAATGTAACATTTGCAATTTGTCTTTTATAAGAATTAGATGTTATCATTTTTGCATCAGATTTATTATCATTGAGTGATAAATTATTTAATGATGATAAATCACTCTGATCACCAGCAGTAACTAAGAACTCTGAATTCTTCTTCAAAAAATTGTTCCATTCTAAATCATCAGGTATACTAGTTAAAACATTATTCAAATTACCAATTGAGTTAATTGAATTACCATAAACCGTACCAATCAATTGAGTTAATAAAGAAAAAATACGTTTTAATTCATTTAATAATCTTGCTTCATTTGAACGTAAAGTTGCTTCAGCGTTCGCTAGGAACTCAATTCTGTTATTTTCCGCTTTAATTTGTAATACAGCATCTCTTAATAAATGCCTTTTGATAATATAAGGATCTTTCTTATATTCAAGACGATTTTTCGATAATGCACCTCTGTCAAATTCTTGGACATTTACATCTAAATTTTGAGAAACTTTGGCAGAAACTTCTCTTAATTTAGTTAAATCCTTCGATTCAGAAATTGATTCACTAACATAATCTTTTTGTTTCTTTTCAATTTCGTGTAACAACTTTTTTAAATCAGGTAAAATATGAGATTGAACTTGATTTTGGAAATCAATTGTATTTGAATAATTTTCACCGAGTGATTTTCTCATACAAGAAAGATAAACATTAAGATCACATGGTTCATCTGGAGTTTGAGGTGGGGAATTCAAAGGCGGATTATTTGCATCAACGGCTGCACTACCAGAAACCAATTCATTGGATTCAAAATTTGGCATATGAGTTGTGACATCATTGTTCAAGTGTTCCAATTGTTTAATTGTTGCGACTGCAATAGAAGAATAACCTTCAGCGTAACCTTCAATTGTTTTAATCAGCTTAATATACTTTGTATATCTTTCATTAACAACCTTTGTTGAGTCAGGGAAGTTATAACTAATTAAATCTGTTGACTGGGTTTGATAAGCATTATGGGATGTAACTGGAGTTAAACCAGGGAACTCAGACTTTGGTTCCAAAGATTGAGGTACTTGTAGAGTGGTAGGATCCATTTTGTTGAAAGGTAATTAGCCAATTAAGAAAAAGAGAATAGAAAGCAAAAGCAAAGTGTACTTCAAGTAATATATATACCAAATGGTAGTCATCAGTTGGGGCTCGTCAAGAAGAAAACGATCCATTTTGAAAACCGCGCCCAATACTCCAGCCAGGCTGTGCAACATAATCACTTCAGCACACACCCGTGCACCTCAAAAGTCTTAAGCTCGCGTTTACCGGGCCTGGTTTTTTCATTTGGAAATTGATTACCGCCGCGTTTGGATTCTCGCGTTGTGAGTGGACGACAAATGGTAGACATAAAAAGACGCCACTGTTTTCTTCTGTTGATGGAACCCCTATTTGAATTTATCCAACCTCCATTGGTCTAGGTTGAAGACCATTCAACTGTGTTTTTTACCGTCTTTACTAATCCCACCTTCAGACCCTTTCAACGGAGTACAATCACGTCAAAGCCAGAACCAACTCCGAGGTGAGACTCCTTTTTTACCCTTATCTGTAGTATCAACTCAATAACTAGCTTGTAATACCTGCATTTCAATTTACTGGAACTGTATATATTGGGTAACAACTGCATTGTTCTCATGTCACCCGATATCTCATCGGGTTTATTTTATGAATTTAAGGTAAAAAAAACAATAAAAACAGAAAAAAAAAATAAAAAATTAAAAAAAATCTCAACCCCCGACCAGTGATATATACGATTTTTGTCAGGTTTTTGTTAATATGAAGCTTACTTTTTTGTCTGATATAAAACCTCTTCCAAGTTAAATTCTTTTTTTACCAATCATCCGTTTATTCTTTCTTTTCAAAGTTTTACAAAGCAAATAAAAATTCTAACCATTTAAGAAATGAACGACATTTTTAACGTTCAAATTTTTTTTGTTGTCTTCAGAGAAGCTCTTGAAGCGGTTATTGTGGTCTCTGTGCTTTTAGCATTCGTTAAACAATCAATTGGTGATAGAAACCCTGAAATTTCCAAAAAGTTAGTTAAACAAATTTGGATTGGTACATTTACTGGTATTTTCCTTTGTATTGCAATTGGTTGTGCTTTCATTGGTGCTTATTATTCACTTAAAAATGATATTTGGTCAAGAACCGAAGATTTATATGAAGGTATTATGTGTATAATTGCAACCGTTTTAATCACTGGTATGGGTATTGCAATGTTGAGAATTAATAAAATGCAAGCAAAATGGAGAGTTAAAATCGCAAGAGCTTTAGTTCAAACCCCTACTTCCAAAAGGGAAAGATTAAAGTGTGGTTATATCTTCAAGAAATATTCAATGTTTATTTTACCTTTTATTACAACTTTAAGAGAAGGTTTAGAAGCTGTTGTTTTTGTTGGTGGTGTTGGTATTGGCTCCCCTGCCAAATCTTTTCCATTACCTGTTGTTTGTGGTTTAGCTGCGGGTGCTTTAGTTGGTGGTTTTATGTATTACGGTGGTTCTACAATTTCATTACAAATTTTCCTTTGTATTTCAACTGCAATTTTATATTTAATTTCTGCTGGTTTATTCTCAAGGGGTGTTTGGTTCTTCGAAAATTATATGTTCAATAAAAAAACTGGTGGTGATGCTGCTGAAAATGGTTCTGGTCCAGGAACCTATAATATTAAAAGTTCTGTTTGGCATGTAAACTGTTGTAATCCATTAACGGATTCTGGTTGGGATGTTTTTAACTCTTTATTGGGTTGGCAAAACTCTGCAACCTATGGTTCCGTTTTAAGTTATAACTTATACTGGTTATGTCTGATCATTACATTAGGCTTAATGCTATTTGAAGAAAAAAAAGGCCATTTACCATTTTGTAAATCTTTGAAATTGAGGCAATTGAACCCAATGTATCACCTTAAAAATAAGAAAAAGAATGAATTAACACCCGAAGAAGAATTAAGATTATATCATCAAGCTCAGAATGATTTAAATAGAAGAGTTTCAAACGATGAACCTTCTCAACGTTTAAGTGATGATATTCAAGATGAAGGATATACAGAGAATGAACATAACAATAATCTTGAATATGATGATTTCAATACTCAAACTAAATTATGTGGTACTAGTTGTGCAGATATTAATATTGAAACCATTCCAACTAAACAATCTGCATAGTTACACACCGGAATTATTTTTTAAGTTTCTTTATTTCTCATAAACCCCGATTTTATTTTTATCTATTTTGTTTACTTTGAGTGTTTGTGTTTATTGTAATTTACTGTTTGTTATTAAAATCATTTGCTACTTGTTATTACTTGCTATCCATTAAACACATTTTGTGAATTTTAGAAATTAGATTTTTTTGTGGAAAAAACATTACTCAATTTTACTTTTTAGTATACATATTAATAATTACAATAGTAAATTTTGGTTGTATGTACATTTTTTACACCAGCTACTCGTTAATTCCCTCAGAAAAACCGTGTTAACGAGTTAAATTCAATAGTTTAGGCTTTTTTTTGAGCGTAACGGGCGTAATGATTAAAGGATTTGTAAGCAAATTTAAAATTACCAGTTTCTTGCCGAAATTATAAAAAATAATTCAATGAGAGGCTTATTACGGAGAGCATTTTTTAAGGAATTAAGTTAGAAAAAAAACGCTTTATGTTCAAGTATGAATGATATTATTAAACGACCATTTTAAACATAGCAACATTGATAGAATTAAAATTCAAGTTTTTGGAAATTAAATCCTGAACATAAAAGAAAATTTGTGTATGCAATAGAAAATCATAAAATAAAATTAGATTTAGTAGTGATGTAATTATTCAAATTAAGTGGAGGAAACAAATTGAAGGAATACAGACAAAAAGGGTAGAAATGGTGATATAACTTCTCTCTTTCACGTAAAAAAGTCGATCGTCGCACCCTCAACGTTTTTCCACCCAACAAACAAAAAACAAAAAAACGGACTTGCCAACAAATTGAAAAGTCCCAACCGCGTAGCAGCTTTGTTGGCTCAACGCTAAGTTTTATGCTTTCAATTCAATTGCTTTCCAAAACTACTTCTTTGGTACTTCCAATATTTTTTTTTTTGTTTTGTTTCACTTATCACACTTCAGCTTTCAATTAACAGAAAATGAGACCAGAAGTTCAACAAGAGTTATCTCATATTTTATTAACTGAGCTTTTAGCTTATCAATTTGCTTCTCCAGTCAGATGGTATGTAGTGAAAACTAAAAATAAAATTAGCATTTTTACATATCTTTGCATTAACAAAATACTAACAGCTTTAACAACTTTCATTATAATATAGGATTGAAACACAAGATGTTTTTTTAAGAGATTACAATACAGAAAGAGTCGTTGAAATTGGTCCATCACCAACTTTAGCTGGTATGGCAACAAGAACCATTAAAGCTAAATTTGAATCTTATGATGCTGCATTATCTTTACAAAGACAGGTTTTATGTTATTCAAAAGATCAAAAGGAAATTTATTATACTCCTGATCCAGCTGATTTAGCTGAACCAGAAACCGCAGAAGAATCAACCCCAGCACCAGCTGCCTCATCTGCTGCAGTTGCTGCGGCACCAGTTGTTGCAGCACCAGCAGCACCAGCAGCAGGTCCAGTTGCTGACATTGCAGATGAACCAATTAAGGCAGGTTTAATTTTACATACTTTAGTTGCTCATAAATTAAAAAAATCATTAGCTGAAATTCCAATGTCAAAGGCAATTAAAGATTTGGTTGGTGGTAAATCCACTGTTCAAAATGAAATTTTAGGTGATCTAGGTAAAGAATTTGGTACAACTCCTGAAAAACCTGAAGATACCCCATTACAAGAATTAGCTGATCAATTTCAAGATACTTTCAATGGTTCATTAGGTAAACAAACTTCTTCATTAATCGCAAGATTAATGTCATCAAAGATGTCTGGTGGTTTCTCTGTTGGTGCAGCTAGAAAATATTTACAAACTAGATGGGGTTTACAATCAGGTAGACAAGATGCTGTTTTATTAAACGCTTTAACATCTGAGCCAGCTCAAAGACTGGGTTCTGAAAATGATGCAAAAGCATTTTTTGATTCTGTTACACAAAAATACGCTGCTGCTGAAGGTTTATCATTATCATCAGGTGCTGCTGCAGGTGGTGCAGGTGGTTCAGCAGGTGGTGCGGTCATTGACTCTGCTGCTTTAGATGCTGTCACTAAGGAATCGAAGGATTTAGCACGTCAACAATTAGAAACTTTAGCAAGATACTTAAAACTAGATTTAACTAAAGGTGATAAATCATTAGTCAAAGAAAAAGAAGCTTCAAGCGTTTTACAAGCAGAATTAGATTTATGGGCTGAAGAGCACGGTGAATTTTATGCGTCAGGTATTAAACCAGTTTTCTCCCCATTAAAGGCAAGAACTTATGATTCTTATTGGAATTGGGCAAGACAAGATGCTTTATCAATGTACTTTGATATTATTTTTGGCAAGTTAACTTCAGTTGACAGAGAAACTGTTACTCAATGTATTCAACTAATGAACAGAGCAAACCCAACTCTAATCAAATTCATGCAATACCATATCGATCATACCCCATCTGGTAAGGGTGAAACCTACGAATTAGCAAAATCTTTAGGTCAACAATTAATTGACAACTGTAAGGAAGTTTTAGCAAAGGAACAAAATCCAGTTTATAAAGATGTTTCTTACCCAACTGGCCCAAAAACTTCTGTTGATACCAAGGGTAGTGTTAACTATGATGAGATTTCTAGAAGTGAATGTAGAAAGTTTGAAGAATATGTTCATGCAATGGCTCAAGGTTGTGAAATGACTAAGGAAGTTAAACCAACCATCGAGGATGATTTAGCAAATGTTTACAAAGCTCTTTCCAAGCAAGCATCAACTGAAAGTCAATTAAAGATTGAAAGTTTGTACAAACAATTAATTGAGTTTGTTGAAAAGAATTCCGAAATTGAAGTTTCAAAATCAACTGCCGCAGTTTTAAATACTACTTCAGACGACGAAACCGACGAAATTGCTTCATTAAAGGATATTAGTGAAATCAAGAAACCAGTTTCTTCAACCATTCCACCAGAAACTATTCCATTTTTACATATTAAGAGTAAAACTAAATTAGGTTCATGGATTTATGATAAACCAAAATCAGCTTTGTTCTTAGATGGTTTAGAAAAGGGTGCAGTTAATGGTATGACATACAAGGGTAAATACGCATTGGTTACTGGTGCAGGTGCTGGTTCCATTGGTGCTGAAGTTATGCGTGGTTTATTATCTGGTGGTGCAAAGGTTATTGTTACTACTTCTAGATTTTCAAAGAAGGTTACAGAATACTACCAATCATTATACTCAAGATATGGTGCTTCAGGCTCAACTTTAGTCGTTGTTCCATTTAACCAAGGTTCAAAACAAGATGTTCAAGCTTTAGTCAATTTCATTTATGATGATGTTAAGAAAGGTGGTCTTGGTTGGGATTTAGACTTTGTCATTCCATTTGCTGCGATTCCTGAAATGGGTATTGAAGTTGAAAATATTGGTTCAAAATCTGAACTAGCTCATAGAATCATGTTAACAAACTTATTAAGGTTAATTGGTGAAGTTGCAACTCAAAAGAGAATTAGAAATATTAGTACCAGACCTGCTGAAATTATTCTTCCATTATCTCCAAACCACGGTACTTTTGGTTCTGACGGTTTATACTCTGAATCTAAACTAGCATTAGAAACTTTATTCAACAGATGGCATTCTGAATCCTGGTCTTCATACTTGACTATTTGTGGTGCAGTTATTGGTTGGACTAGAGGTACCGGTTTAATGTCTGGTAATAACATGATTGCTGAAGGTATTGAAAAATTAGGTGTTAGAACTTTCTCTCAAAAGGAAATGGCATTCAATATTCTTGGTTTAATGACACCAGAAGTTATTAGAATGTGTGAAGAAGGTCCTGTTATGGCTGACTTAAATGGTGGTTTACAATTTGTTGAAAACTTAAGAGAATTTACCAATGATTTAAGAACTGATATTAATAATACCTCAGAAATCAGAAGAGCTGTTTCAATCGAAACCGCAATTGAGCATAAAATCGTTAATGGTCAAAATGCGGACTCTCCATTTAATAAAGCTGAAATTAATCCGAAGGCTAATATGAAATTCGATTTCCCAGAAATGGCCAATTATGAATCAGTTAAAGCAAAAGCACCTGAATTAGAAGGTTTATTAGATTTAGATAGAGTTATTGTTGTTACTGGTTTCTCAGAAGTTGGTCCATGGGGTAACTCAAGAACTAGATGGGAAATGGAATCTAAGGGTGAATTCTCATTAGAAGGTTGTATTGAAATGGCATGGATTATGGGTTTCATTAAATATTTCAATGGTTCCATCAAGGGTAAACAATATACTGGATGGGTTGACACAAAGTCCAATACACCAGTAGAAGATATGGACATAAAGAAAAAATACGAGGAAGAAATTTTAGCTCATACCGGTATTAGATTAATTGAACCAGAATTATTCCATGGTTATGATCCAAATAAGAAGGAATTAATTCAAGAAGTTGTTATTCAACATGATTTAGAGCCATTTGTCACGGATAAACCAACTGCTTTACAATACCAATTACAACATGGTGAGTTAGTTGAAGTTTTCCCAGATGAATCAGGTGAAGAATATACTGTTAAGATTTTGAAAGGTGCTAAATTATTCATTCCGAAAGCATTAAGATTTGATAGACTGGTTGCAGGTCAAATTCCAACTGGTTGGAATGCAAAGAACTATGGTATTTCTGACGATATTATTGATCAAGTTGATCCAATTACTTTATTCGTTTTAGTTGCAACTGTTGAAGCTTTATTATCTGCAGGTGTTACTGATCCATATGAATTTTATAAGTATGTTCATGTTTCTGAAGTTGGTAATTGTTCCGGTTCAGGTATGGGTGGTGTTTCTGCATTAAAGGGTATGTTCAAAGATAGATACAAGGATCAACCAGTCCAAAATGATATTTTACAAGAATCTTTCATTAACACCATGTCTGCTTGGGTTAATATGTTGTTATTATCATCATCAGGTCCTATCAAGACACCTGTTGGTGCATGTGCCACCGCTTTAGAATCTGTCGATGTTGGTGTTGAAACTATTTTATCTGGTAAGGCTAAAATTGTCTTGGTTGGTGGTTACGATGACTTCCAAGAAGAAGGTTCTTATGAATTTGCAAATATGAATGCAACATCTAACGCACTTGATGAATTTGACCATGGTAGAACTCCATCTGAAATGTCAAGACCTGCAACAACATCAAGAAATGGTTTCATGGAAGCCCAAGGTTCTGGTATTGAAGTCTTAATGACTGCTTCATTAGCTTTACAAATGGGTGTTCCAATTTATGCTATTGTTGCAATGACTTCAACTGCCACTGATAAAATTGGTAGATCTGTTCCAGCGCCAGGTAAAGGTATTTTAACAACAGCAAGAGAATATCATGGTGAAATGAAATACACTTCAGCAAAGATGGATATTAAGTACAGATCCAGACAATTAAAGAACAGAATTAATCAAATCAAGGAATGGGCCGAAGAAGAATTACAATTCATTCAAGAAGAAGCAGACTCATTATCTGAATCCGATGCATCATTTGATAAGGCTGAATTCTTAAAGGAAAGAACTGAAGAAATTGAAAGAGATGCAGTTAAGCAAGTTAAGGATACTCAAAGACAATTAGGTAATGAATTCTGGAAGAATGATCCAAGAATTTCTCCATTAAGAGGTGCTTTAGCTACATTTAACTTAAATGTTGATGATTTAGGTGTTGCTTCATTCCATGGTACTTCAACTAAGGCAAATGATAAAAACGAATCTGCAACTATTGATATGATGATGCAACATTTAGGTAGAACCGAAGGTAACCCAGTTTATGGTGTTTTCCAAAAGTACTTAACTGGTCATCCAAAGGGTGCTGCTGGTGCTTGGATGTTAAATGGTGCAATTCAAATATTAAATTCGGGTATTGTTCCAGGTAATAGAAATGCTGACAACATTGACAAGATCTTAGAAGATTTTAAGTATGTTTTATTCCCATCAAGAACTATTAAGACCGACGGTATTAAAGCGGTTTCTGTTACTTCATTTGGTTTCGGTCAAAAAGGTGGTCAAGCAATTGTTGTTCATCCAGATTACTTATTTGCTTCATTGTCAAAGGATGAATATGAAACTTATGTTTCCAAGGTTAGTGCAAGACAAAAGAAATCTTATGCTTACATTCACAATGCAATTATTACTAATACCATGTTTGTTGCTAAGGATCACGCCCCATACACTGATGATCAAGAACAACAAGTTTACTTAGATCCATTAGCAAGAGTCTCATTAGATAAAACCAACAAATATATTTTCACTGATAATGAATTACAAAGAGATGGTAAATTTATTTCTGAATCTGCAAATAAAACAGCAACTATTTTGAGTTCTTTAACTAAAGAGCAAACTGGTTCAAAGGGTGTTGGTGTTGATGTTGAATTAATTTCTGAAATTAACATCAATAACGAAACTTTCATTCAAAGAAATTTTACATCTGAAGAAATTAAATATTGTCAAAATGCACCAAATCCAAGATCCTCATTTGCGGGTGCTTGGTCTGCAAAGGAAGCTGTCTTTAAATCATTAGAAGTTAAATCGCAAGGTGCAGGTGCTTCATTGAAAGATATTGAAATTGTTCATAATTCGAATGGTGCTCCAACTGTTACTTTAAAGGGTTCTGCATTAGAAGCTGCTACCAAGAGAGGTGTTAAGAATGTTAAGGTTTCAATTTCTCATGATGATGTTCAATCAGTTGCAGTTGCAATTTCCGAATTTTAGAAATAAGCATCATAAATTCTTTTTTTTAAATTATTGATTTATTTCTAGTATTATAATCACATTTTATTTATAGTTTATTTATAATTAAATTCAACATTATTCGTATTATTTTTATTTCCTTTTTGTTATCATTATTGTTATTACCTGTGCTGCGATTTTTAAGCGGTTTTCTTAATTTCAGTTAAGCTGAATGTAGATTGTTGAAGATTAATGCTGATTCGGAATAGTATTATATGAAAAGCAAGACACCTTTCATTTCTAAACATTATTTGTTTTATACATGTAAATAAATTGTATCATACAAGATAAAGTTGTGGATGAGAAAAGAAATTTCTATTTTTAGTTTGTAATTATAAAAACGTAAAGAGAAAAACATATATAAAAGTGTGCAATAAACATAAAGAAACAATATTATAAAAATGAGTGTAAAGGAAATAAGTAGAGAATGGAAAATCAATGAAAAAAGACTATTATGATACCGCTAAAAAATATTTTAAGAAACCAGTTTCAAAATAATAATGGTATTTTTGTGTATAAATAGCATAGAAAAACAACAATAATAGTGAAAATCAATTTAAATCCAAATAAACATGTCGAAAAACACATAAAAATTAAGTAAATGAAATAAGAAAAATAGAATATACCAAGAAAAAATGAATTAAAGAAAAAAACTGAATAAAAATAGATGCAAATAGTTGATAAACTATAATCAAACAGTTTTTAAATCCATTAGCGCAAATGCTGCCATTTCTTCAGGTGTATTGATTTGTTTTTGGTTTTGAATATTATTTGTTGTACTGACCATACTTGTAGTTCTATTTTTTTTTAATGTTGTTGGCCCAATCGCTTGCCAATCTTCTTCATCTGTATGGTTTGTACCATCAGTATCAGGAGAAAGTCCTATTTGTTTTATATCAGGTCCATCATTATCAAAAGTGATGGCATTTTCATTATCTTTATCGAGTAATGATATGTTACTATTATTGTTTGGTAGTACCCGTGGTAGGATATTTGTTCTCAAAAATGATTGACGTGATAAGCTTGCAGAATTTGAAAAAGAAACTCTTGATTCTCTTCTTTCTAATGGTGCTTCATCAAGGGCAACTTCTAATGTATGCTGAGTAAATGAAGTTCTTGGTTTTCTTGGTTTGATAATACCTGCAAATGATGGACGACGCGATGAGGATGTAGAATGAGATCTGATATTAGTTAATTTATTCGTTGAATTTCTTATTGAAGATGAATAATCCATATTTGTAGGAGAGTCTGCCCCACTCAAATTAAAATTATCATCATCATCATCATCATCTTCATCATCATCCTCATCATCATCATCATCATCATTACTCGAGGATGATGAATCAATTGCTTCATCAATATCACCGTATTGTGTAAAAGAATTTCTAAAATTTTGAATTGGACCTAAAGTAGGAGAAGTAGGAATTTTAATGGAATTATCGTGTAAATTACCTGTAATTGATTCTCTTCTAGCACTAGAATTTGAAATGGAACGAATCATATTATATTTCGACAAATTATTTGCTGAAGTTAGAGTTTGGGAGTCACTTTCAAATTTGACATTTGCAGAAGTATTATTAATATTGTTATTGTTATTATCATTACTAGCAACATTTTGATTTTGAGTATTAAAACTTAGTTCAATTTTAGCCCTAACAATATCTTTACCAACTAGTTTAGCTTCCCATTGACCCCAACCAATTTTTTCAAAAATGCAACCTGTTATTAAATCACCAGATTCCAACGCAGACATGATTAACCTTCTTTGTTTAGATAATGATAAATTACCAAATGAAGGAACCTGGTCAACTAAATGGCCAGTTAAATGACGAATTGGTAATGGTCCTTGTTTGAGTAAAATATTTGCAATTCTGTTTGGTGTAATTTCAGATGCGGCTGCGATACCTTCAGGTGATGAAGTAGAAAGTAATGCCTTTTCTTCTGCATTTGAAGATTTTCTTCTTGCTTTTTTTTTCTGTAAAGGAATCGATGATTTCTCGGAATTATTAATCGTGACACTGCTATTATTTTGAATTGGGCTTGGGGATGTAGACAATGGTGATGATAATACGGAAGATGGATAAGCATTCGAGGAAAATGCTATTGAACTGGAAGTGCTGGTATTGGTTGAGTTTAATAGGTTATGCAATTTTGGAGCAATAGATGGGTTATTGCTATTCATGTTATTCGTATTGTTTATACTTGAAATTTCATTCTTGTGTGGTCGGTTATCATTATTTTTGGGAGAAAACATGTTTGGACGGTCCGTGTAAGCTTGAAATGGTGTCTCCATGAAAGGCGTGCGTTTTAAGCAAAACTTATTTGTTGGTATGTAAGTGATTGATGGTGATAGAGATAGGAAGATACAAAAAAACTACAAGCAATAACATGCATCTTTTATCAATATCAATAACAATAACTCCACAATAGAAAATGGAATTTTCAAGTTTCAACATAAATTTGAAAAATCGGGAAACAGGAAAATTCGTGAAAAATGAAAAATAAAAAATAAAAAATGTGGAAGTTCTGAAAACGTAAAATTTTGAAAAACCATTGTGGAAATATTTAATAATTAATGATAAATGTGCATGTTACACTACATAAACGTTTTATACATTAGATATATAGAGAATTGTCTTGAAAGTAGAGAGAAATGTTCAAGTGACATTAAGAATCCAAATACTTACCCATTGATAACTCAAAGAGATGGGAAGTTTTGTTCAGTTAAGTGGTTAACTGGCTTTGATGGCTTTCCGCCCTTTGGCTTACCATTGAATTTACCCTTTGGCTTACGGGAACCCTTTTGGAAATCGGATCTTTCTGGTCTTTCCGGCTTATCATAACCATCAGTAACAGTAATGTTAAGATCTAAGAATTGCTTGGTCTTCAAAGACTTGTTCTTTAACTTCTTTTCAGCAGTACTAGAAATGAATTCTTCAGTAACTTTAACAAGTAAATCATCAGAATTAATTGCAGATGATGGGGATGATGCAGCCTTGGATTGTTGAAATTCAGATGAAGCTAATTCATTGAAGAAATCAACTGCTGATTTTAATTGTGGTTTTTCTTCTTGTTCTTCAGCTTCTTCAACTTGTTCAGCTTCAGCATCAACTTCAGCTTCAATTTGTGATTCAGCTTCATCACCTAATTTATTGTGTTGAGACTTTTCAGTTTCAGTCTTACCAGTTCTTGAATGTCTGTCAAATTTCTTATCCTTACCATTCTTTCTTTGTGTAACTTTTGGACCTGAAGCATCTCTGTTTTTGTTGGAGAATTTAGCACCTGCTTCATTACCAGTTGCCTTTGGCTTACCACCCTTAAATTTTGCTGGGTCATCCTTTGGTGGGACACCACTCTTCTTGGTGGATTTTTGTGGTGCAACGATTTCCTTTGGTGCAATGAATTCATCTTCATCACCGGAGACGTCGTTACCTAATAACGCGTAAAGATTCTATAATAAATAAAGTATCAAGGAAAAAATAATAAATGTTAGAATTGTGATCAAAAAGTTAATGAATGATATGAATTTGAACAATAAGCATCAAATGAAAAAAATGTCAAATATATTATGAACTCAGTGAAAAGCTATACTAAATTTTTGAAATAATGGATGATGTATATTATTATAACTTCATGTACTTTAATACCAAAAATTAATTAACTAACACTTGTTGTCATCTTTATTTTTCATCCAAACTATTCAAAATGTTCACATCACACGATTGACAGGACTTATTAGTGTGCTTTTAACAAATCAATAAGTCTGAATCAGTAATTGATGGAAAAAACAAGAGCTACTGTGTCTCCTTAAACTGATCTACATACCTTGTTTTGCATAGACATGATGGTTCTCTGACTTACATCTATCACTTCGAAGACCAACCCATGATAATCATCTACTTGTTCCTCTTCATCGACGACTCGCCTCGCCCATACTATGAGCAGAGGGGAAATTTTGCGTGCGGTGCGCGGGGGGTTGTTGGCGGCACGAATGTACGGTGGCAGATCACAGGTTATTTTTGTACACAAATAAGTTCTAAAGCTACTGCAATTCAACTATTATCACAATTTTGGAGGGAAGAAGAAACGTAGATATTTCCACAACGAACAAGGAACTCCTTCAAAGAGTTTCTTAATGCTTCTGACATGTTTTTACTTAGTAATTGTACTGCATACTGATATATTTCAGGGCATGCATCTCTAAAATCTTCATCATATAATTCTGTAATTGCTTCTAAAATTTCAACAACAACTGGCATCCATGATTGCAAATTACGTATTTCATCACGATCATCAAATTCCTTAGTTCTTTTAATTAATGAAACAGCTAATGGAATTAAAATACTAACAATTTTTTTTCTCGATTCTGAATTAACCTTATTTTCATCACAATATAATCTAAACAAAACACCAATATAAACCCCAGCTGATGATGTTTCTTGTTTTAACAAGTTTGGCAATTTATCCACAATTCCTGCATTCCATAATCTAACCCTTAAATTATAATCTTCGTTAAATAATTTTGCAAAACTATAACTTTCATTTAATAATTTTGTTAGCTCAATTAAATTCTTGTATGGTATAATCGTATAGAAATCATTATTATCAAATAATTCTGACATGATTTGAATCATATGAAGATGTAAAACACATTTAATAACAATCTCTTGTGATGAAAATTTCTTTTCGGGTTGAATTTCAGAATATGATTGTTCTTCTTCTTCTTCTTCTTCTTCTTCTTCATCTTCACCTTCAACATCACCATCAGATTCTTCATTATTTTCACTTCCATTGCTCATTTTATCAATCTTCTTATTTTTCAATGGATCTAACTCAAATAATTCATTTGCGGTTGTAAGCTTGAATAATTCTTTAAAAGTGATTTCAACTTTTTTCCAATGTAAATCACCAAATTTATCCATATTTTTAAACACTAGATCCTCTAAACATGAAATTCCAATTCTGGAAATAGCATCATTATCTTGACAAATACATGAAATTAATAAGCTCAAAAAGCCATCAATCATTTCATTTAATTCTTCAAAGAATGTTGTGAATAATAAAATCATTTTCCTCAATGCTTGAATTAATGTACTGGATAGCCAAACCCATAAACTCTCATTTTGTGTAAAATTGATTTCTCCATGACTTTTCAAAATATCAAATATTGGAAATAATAATTCGGTACAAACCTTGCCCCAGAAAGGTTTATCAAAATACTTACCATGGATTATTAATGCTTCAAACATATTATTTAATGCTTTTGATCTAACTTCCAAATCATTACCTTCCATTATAATATTATTAAAACTGAATAACAATGGAAACCAATTTGTGATCAGATAATCATCATCACCAATTCTTTTATCAACTTCACTACCTATTTTTGAAACTAAAACGTTAATCATTGATAAAGATTTAAGACTAATTTTCTGGAATTTTTCATTTTTACAATACTCACAAAGACAATCAACTAATTCATTAAAAGCATTTTCCTCTTCAATAACTTCAAATTGTTCATCTATAATTTGTTTGACGTATTTTAACCCAACTGAAACGAATTTCTCACTATCTTCACTATATGCAACGTGAGCTAAAATCTGTAAAATTGTTGTCCAACCGGATTTAATTTGCCCAACTTTTTTAATAATCAAGTATTGAATACAATCTAAAACCATCATTCTAACATCTAAATTAGTATTGTTTAGTATAATATAATCGAAGGGTTTCAAAAACTCTTTTTGAAATTTAAAATGTGATAATTCTTCAATATTAAAAAACCTTTCACTTAATTGCCTCAATGAATCGATAGCAAAAAATGCAACTGCATTATTCGAATTACAACCAAATTCGTTAAACTCTTGATTCATTACCTTCCATAATTCAGACCATTGAAGTCTAATTCTACTCATGTTGTAGTAACAAACATCAACCATTTTTTGCAAACAAAACATTCTAGGCTCGTTACTATTACCTGAAGATTTAATTTCTTCTCTTGCAACAAAAACTAAGCCATTAACAAAATCAAAAATTCCATCACCTTGAATTTCTGAACTTTTACTAAAAACTTTGTCAATACTAACATCTAATTCAACTGCATTAATTTGACTAATCATTTGTTCTGGTAATTTTTGATTAATATGATGTAAGAATATTTGCTGTGAAATACTTTGTCTTTTACCACCACTGATTGATTGAAAAAAACTTAGTGGTTCCTGTTGTGTCTTTACATTAATTGATTTACTTAATCTAGCATTAATTAAATCAGGAACTGAACTTGAATCAACACCCTTTGATAATAATCTTAATCTTTCAACTTGTGAAATTACAATGAAAATTTCTTTCCAAGATTTCTTCAAATAAGATTTTTCATCAATTGCAATGTCTAATAAAGTACATATTGCTTTGATATTTTTGAATTTCATGTCTTCGGGATTATTAATATCAGTGAATTGAACCAACGCTCTAACAAATGATGTTCTTGCATAATCAATCTCAAAAAGACAGGATAAGTGGGTCGAAATTCTAATACCTAATAATAATACGTTTGCAATTTCTTCATCATCATATTCTTTAAAGGGTGGTGTTAAACCAGCTAACAATGACATCCATAATGTATCAAACATTGATTTGACGTGTTCAGGATTTGTTGATGAATCTGATGTGTAATATTTATAATTCTTTCTAATGTTTTTACCTAATAAAATAACAGTATTTTCGGTTTTTTTACTTAAAACCTTTGATGCTTTAGTGTATGCTTCCTTTGCATAATCTCTACCAAAAAATGGTGGTATAATCAATGGCTGTTGTTCAGTATTTGAATCATTCAATGCAGCTTTTTGTTGTTCGCTGTTTAAAATAATTTCATTATTTTGAATTCCAATAAAGATTTCCTCTAAAAATTTTGGATCTAAATCTTTACCATCATCAATACCTCTATTATTTTTAATGAAATCATCTAAATCCATTCTTTTTTTAACTTGAGGTGAGTGTTGATCAGTATTTAACATAATAACAGAATATGATAAAACATAAACAGTATCGGCATTTGCAAAAGCTTTTGGATTATCATTCACATATTTTTCAGCAAATTTTAACATAAATCTGTCAATAACTTGGGATTCACCAGGTAATCTAAAATGTTGTAAAAAACTTCTCAATGCATCAAGAAAACTTTTATTCTTGAAATCCATTATATCAACAAATGCATGCATTACAGCGATATTTTCTTCTTTACTACCACCTAGGTATTCCCCAACTTGAGTTTTATCTAATGTATCATTATCTATAATAAATTTTGCAATTGTAACGGGATCTGACTTTGTAACAAAACCTTTTTTATCTAAATATAAAATGGCTTTCTTTGGGTTAAAATTAAATAATTTTATACCTTCAATTATAGCGGTTTTCCGTTGTTTTGCCGTGTCAAATTTTGATGGATCAATTTCATCCTTTTCACTTTGGTTTTCATTTTCTCTATCATTTAAATTGAAATCCGAGTTTGAATGAGAAATTGAAATTGGAGTAGTTGATGCAGTTGATTCAACTCTATTTCTTGCTGCAATAGATTTTAAATCTTCTAATGATTTTTTTGAATTTTTTGCAAGAATAAGTGGTGATCCAGATGAATTGTTTAGAGACTTCAAGAATGAAACAATACAGTCAATTGACATCATTTTTAATGCAAAATCATTTGGAAAATTTAAGTTTGAATCTGGATTGGGTGGAGTACTTGACAACTTTGATGAATTTAATTCAGGAATTGAATCAATTTCTTTTGATAATGAATTTGACTTTTGGAAATTCTGATAATTAATTTTTTGTTGTAATGTTGTATCAATTCTTAATAGCGAACATCTTGTTAAATAATCAACAATTTTTTCACATAAATTTGGTAAGACTGAATCACAATCATAGTTTAAATAAAATTCAATTAAAATCCTTGGATCATTACATAAACGATTAATGATTTCCAAAACAAATCTTTTTTGATATGGAGTTGAAGATTTCAATTCTGAAAGTGGAAAGTAAATTTCATCTAAAAATACGGGAATCTCGTACTTGAATTCAAATCTTAAATTTTTAATCATCAACCAATATATTTCTAATGTAATTTCATAAACTGATGATAACTGTGATGTTGCGTTTCTTGATATTGCTAAACATAAATATTTTCTAATACCATCAACCAAAATAGTTGTTTCATCATTATTTTTATTAAAAATTAAATACTCCTTATCAACAAAAACATCCATATAATTTCCCAAGATTGAGTGAATTATATATAATGATAAAACTTTAACTCGAACTTGATGAGATCTCATATCCAATGATTCCACTTCAATATTTTTCGATGCCAAATTACTCAATGATCTAAAAACCAAAAATGCATCCTTAACATATAATTCATCATCATCACCAATGATTTCATCATTATTTAATTGAATATTGTCATTACTTGTATCTTGTAATTCTTTTAATGTCATTTTTGGAACACTTTCGTTGGTGTTATTGCTGTTATTGCCAGTTTCAGTCAGTTCAGACTTAGATAACGACATTAACTTATCCAGTTTTCTTTTTGATTTTAAAGTTAAAACTTTATCATAAATTGAATCGACAATTTGAATTAATGTTGCCTGAGCAATTGCTTGATTGATTGGTGATAATGATAGTAAGAAAATATTATTGATTTGCCTAATTGCTTGCAATAAAACTTTACCATGTACAGGCATTGACTCATTAACAACAGCACCCGTTAAAACTCTAATAATTTGTAATTCGATTCTTTGATCAGTTCCTTCACCTTCATAACATGATATAACAACGTTGATTGCAGCCTCAATTAGTAAAATTTTACCATCCGTAACAGAAACATCGATACCAACATCTAAATCATTACTTGAACTATTATTGACGGTTTTTGAAGTTGATGGTTTTTTATAATCCCAATATATTGGTTTGGTGAATAAATTAAATGTAAATATTTTTGATAAACAATCTAATGATAAAATTTTTGCATCAAGACTTGTTGTTTGCTCACAGCATAATTTTAAAGGTTCAAATATAACTTCTTCCGGTGGCATTTCATTTGTTTTCATAATTTCAATTGCAGTTGTTGCCTTTTGTACAATTAATTGATGCTTCTTTAGAATTTCCTTTATACTTATGAGCTTTTCAAAACTTGATTTTAAAAATGATATACTTGCAGCTTCATTTAAATGTGATGATGTATTTATCGATGCATAAGTTAATTTTCGTTTGATTGGTGACATATTTGATGTTGAATAGGTTGATTGTTGATCAATCGTATGAATTGATTCAGAAACTTCATGGTTTCCATTACCGTTAGAATTATTTGCATCATTAACAGGATCAACAATTTCATTAACCTCGTGTTCACTAACATTATTTATAATATCATTAACTTTTCCTTCAATAGGATCATGTTCTCCAACAAGATTTTCTTTAACATTACCATTCACTAAAGTTTCGTTAACTTTTGGCATTTGTTCTTCTTGTTTTTCTTCTTCTTCGTGTGGGTCCTCATTAACGGTCTGATTAACGCTACCAATTTGAACATCATCGAATCCTTCACGACTCAATGGATCCGCATTGGACTCAGGTTCATGATCAGTCATTTTTTATGTATACTTACAGTCGATTCTTGTCAACGCCTCTTTTCAATGTCCAAGTTTTATTAAAAAATGCAGTAAGTTAACGACAAATCACAACTTTTCTTTCTCGCTTTTCATAATCCTGCTGTTTTAAATTTCAAATTTCAAATTTCCATCATTAATTCCGCACCTTAAATTCTAAATACTCAATACTAGATAAAGAGTACTTATTTTTTTGTCTCATTTATCATTTATAATCATTCACAAGATATATAATTATTGTTTAATACGTTGATGAGTTATCGAAATGCTAGCAATATTTAAATCTATTAAATAAACGGAAATACAAATAAGAAAAACATAAATTTTATATATAAAACAAGAAAGTTCATAGTATAGATCAGGCAGGTTTAATGAAAGCTTTTTACAAACCTTCCCATTTTCTACCTTCAACATTCTTCAATTCTTCTGTTGTATAAACATGACCATTGGTGAAGTAACCAGCTGCAATTTTTGCATCAATTTCAACTCTTGAATCCGCAGGTAATAAATAATCTGGAATTTCAACTCTTTCATCAATAGTAATACCAGAATTAACAATTGCATCATGCTTCATGTTACTCATTGACAACATTCTATCAATTTTGGTAATACCTAACCAATGTAAGATATCAGGCATCAATTCTTGAAATCTTGCATCTTTAACACCTGCAATACATTCAGTACGATGGAAATATTCATCCGCAGTATCACCACCTCTCTTTCTTGCGTTATAAACTAAATATTTAGTAACTTCACCTAAACATCTACCTTCTTTTCTGTAATAACAAACTAAACCATTACCACCTTGTTGAGCTTCCTTTGCAGCTTCAACTAAACCAAAAATAAGGTAACATCTACATGAACAAATATCAGAAAGGAAAACATCAGAACCAGAACATTCATCATGAACTCTTACTGCTAATCTCTTATCTTCCTTTGGTAAATTATTTGGATCACCAAAAATATAAGCAGTAATACCACCAATTGGAGGGCAGAAAGTTTTAATATCAGGTCTTGAAATTAACTCAGGGTACATACCGTTGGTATCTTGAAATAAAGCTTTTCTTAATTCAGCTTCAGAAATATTTAATCTTTCTGCAACACCTGGTAAATACCAAACTGGATCAATTGCAATTTTAGTACAAGCCATTTCACCTTGATCATTTAAAACAATTTTACCATCTGGAATTAAGTTACCATTTGTAACTTCATCTTTGATTTCAGGAATAGATAAAACAGCTTTAGTAATTGACATGGTTGGTTTGATATCAACATTTTCTTTGTTGGATAAATCATGGAAAATCCATGGAGCCAAATGACCATAAGGATCCATTGAAACAATTTTACCAGGAGTGGACCATTGCTTTTGTTGAGGGAAATTAAATGGCGGATGAGCATTGGTATAATCAGGTTCATGTGCAAGATCCAATTGTTTGGAAGCAACACTTAAAGCATGATAAATTGAATATGGACCAGCATGAGCACCAATTGAGTTATGTTTTGACATACCATCTTTGTATTTGGAGACAACGATTGGGCCTCTTTCTTCTGCAGTTTCTGCATTCCAGTTAACTGGGATTGGATTAATGTCTGATTCATTGGTGAAAGTTGTTAATCTTAATTTCTCACCAAAATAATCAACAATTGATTTATCATCAAAAGTGGAAGGAACACTAGAAAGTGTCTCTTTAATTTCGTGGTCATGAGTACATGGTTGATTGTGAACGGATACGGAAGTCATTTTGTTTTGTAGTGGTGGGATATCTAATGAAAGAAAAAGATAGATTTGTACCATCCATATTAGATGACCAACACTTGCCCTTTTATAGAGCTCAATCTATATGGAGAGGTGCCCTCTTATCAGAACGAAGTCCGTTGCAAATCCGAGACCCGTGGAATACGGATTTCACGGAAATCGCGTACGGAGCGTAGGGGAATAATTTCATATTTTATCGCTATCAGAGACCATCTGCTGAGAATAAGGGTGTTTCCCACAAGCACTACATTTATCAGTCATTTGTTGACAGAAGCTTCAAGTTTCCAATGGGAAATTGGAAATTGGGTTTACTGGGGCCTCTTTATTGAATATGCTAATTGATATGTTTTAGTTTTTCCAGTAACCACTTTTTTGTATTTTATTAACTACTACGTCATTTATCAGCGTTCTACTATAGTACTTATTAAATGTATTACTAGTTACAAAATGATTACTAGGATATTATACAAATATAAAAGTGGAAATATGAATAACGAATAGTGGTAAGGTTTTTTTTTGGAAATTAACACATTTGGTATATTAGAGGTTTTTTATCTTTTTTTACTTTTTTTGTTTTGCTTTTGCTTTTGCTTTTAAGTTTTGCTTCTGCTATCTGCTTTGATTAATTTATCATCATAATTATTATTATTATTATTATTATTGTTATAATTATTTTATTAAATCTAAAATTTGCAATGTGAGATTTGAAATTTCGTGATTTTCATTATTTTCACCTGTTAAATTATTCAAATCAATCTTACCTTTATTTATTTCTAACTTAATCTTTTCCATTATCTCTTTATTATTTGATTCTAATAACTGTAAAATTGTCCAAAGTGCAATATGTTCAAATGTTGGATTCCTACTTTTCAAAAAGTTAGATATAAAATTAGAAATTTCATCATAATTCCTTAAAATTATCGAGTAATCTTTTATTCTTGAACATAGATTTGCCAAAGCAGCAGCAGAATTACCACACACTTCAGCATTTGAAGATTTTGTTAATGGAATTAAAACATCAATTATACCCATGTTTAAGATTTTTTCCTTTAATTCATCAGCTAATGCTAAAATTGCAAAACAAGCAGAAATTTCACTTTGAACATTTTCTTGTGCATTTAAAACCATATCCTTACATTTATTAATTGCTCCTGCTTCTAATAAAGCTAATCTATTTCTTTCACTGCTTGCAGCTAAATTTCTTAAACTTGAAACTGCATGACATTGAATTTCAGTATTATTTGGATAATCAACTAAATCAACTAAAGGTTTTAAAAATCCAGTTTCAACAATTAAAACTTCATTTAATGGATGAATGGAAATATTTCTAATACAAGCAACAGCAGCTAAAACTAAAGGTTCATGAGGTGATTGTAATAATTGAACCAAATTCGGTAAACCACCAGCTCTAACAATTTCTAATTGATACAAAGAATCAGAAGCTAAATTTCTTAAAGCTAATGTAGCTTGGCATTGAACTCTTGTACTTGAAGAATCCATTAATTGAACTAATTGATAAACTAATTTTGGTTCAGTTGTTGATAGCATTTTTCTATTTTCTTCATCAACTGCAATGTTTGACAAAGCAGTTGTACAATAATATTGAATATCTGGATCATTATTCGATAATAATTTAACTAAAATTGGTATTGAACCCGCATCGACTAATTCTTTCCGATTTTCATAAGAATGCGTCATATTTAATAAAGCACCAGTTGCATTTCTTTGAACTCTTAAATCATTTGACATTGCTAATTTAGTTAAAGGAATTAAAGCACCCGATTTAGCAATTTTAGATTTATTTTTATCTTGAGTTGCTAAATTGGTTATACAACCAACAGCATTACATTGAACTTCAATGTTTGGACACATCATTTGTCTAATTAAAGGAGTTAAACCACCCATTTCAACAATCAAAATTTTATTATCATCATTAACAGCTAGATTACCTAAAGCAGCACAAGCAGCTCTTTGAACTTCTTGGTCAGAACTTTGCAGTAAGATTAAGATTGGTTCTAAAACATCTCTTGTAACTGACCGAATTTCTTTCTCTGTTATTTCAGCAAATGCTAATGCAGCACTTCTTTGTAAATCTATATTATCTGAATAAACCAGAGTACTCAACGCTCTTAAAGGACCATCAGAGAAAAAGTCTACATCAGACCTATTTTCAAGATATTCAAGTAAGGAGGCAATTGCTTCTCTTTCATTATCAGCGAGTAATTGACGATAAAGACCAGAATCATCATGACCTTTAAGACAACTGCAACCGCAACCCATTGTGTGTATGAAGAAACAAAGACAATATGGTAAGATATGGAAGTAAATAAAACAAATAAAAGTGAAAAGATGGATAGGTAATAAATATTACGCTTAGAAAACAAAACTACGTATAAGACGTGTTTGAGCTCTTGAAGTGAGCATACTTCATTCTGCAACCAAAATGGAAATGCAGCAGATTATCAAAAAACTCGAAAAATCAAAAAAAAAGCCAGAAAAAGCCAGAAAAACAAAAAGAATAAAAAAAATAACCATGCGGTCGGTCGACGCAACTTTAAATAAAAATTTCAGTCGATCGACGAGCACATTTTTTATCCCGATTTGATTGGCAAAAGTTTCCCACAGTTAAGGTTTAAGGTTTCTGGTAAAATTTTCTCCGGCAGCAGCATGACAAGCCGGGAAATCTCTTGAATAATATTCGCTGTTAGCGACGGTACCAAGCTGGGAAACCAGAATTAAGGTTGTTAAATCATAAGCTATCCGCGATTGCGCGTTCACGACTCGATCTGATGATTGCTCTCGTACTAAAATGCACACACCCTGCAGTTTGTGCCGATCAGGCAACCCTTCTTTCTTAGCCACAGAGGTCTTGGATAAAACATTTTTCCATTTCTGGTGTTAAGCAAGTTGGGATTTCAAACCAAAAGAAACAGTTCGCTTGTAATCTTAACTGGTTTTATAAAATCTTTTTTAACTTTTCCAAAGTACACCCGATTTCCTCTATAATGTAACATTGAAGCGAAATAACAGGAATCCGGCATATGTCCGCGCACATCACTACTGCTAGAACTTTGGACAATGCTACATTTCAATAATAAATGAACAAAATCAATAAAGCTATTGCCGGATTCCAATAGCTTTATGCATCCTGGTAACTTCTATTAAAGTTCTGAATCCTTGAATTGATCAAGTACCTCTGTATTTTTCCCATCTATATTCCTTTCTATCTCAGGTTCCATTTTTTATTGATATATTCCTTTATCAGTAGGACCTCTGAAGCTCCCCACTGTCCGCCAATGTGCTCAAATTTAAGCAATACTACTACCACTAATCTCAATACTACCAGCACAAATACTATCAATACTACCAACACAAACACTATCAATACAAAATATCCAAATGCAAACAAAGTGAATGTTAACATGGATACTACCAATTCATCAGCTTATCCAATTCAAAACAATAAGTTTCTTTCTCCATCAAATTTACCAATCTATAATAATTACCATATTAATTATTCACACTCTATTCCACATCATTCACAAGTTCCTTTGTCTTCTCTTTCATCTGTTCAATTACCTTTACCTCTATCAACACAAAGTAATTATCATTTTTATTCATATCAGTTGAATAACTCCAATCATCCTCCTCCTACTTTGCGTATCGCTACAAAGCATCAGCCTTCTAATTCCTCTTATAATCACATACCATCTTATTTGCAAAATCAATATCCTTTATCAAATGAGTCAACTCATAATGTTAATACTGATTTATTAAGAAAACCACCTGGTACAAACCAACCTCAATTTCTTATCAATACAGATACAAATTCCTCAAAACAGATGTACTCTGACTACACACAATTACCCTTACCAATACCTTTAACTTTATCATTAATAGAGCACCAACAACAACAACAACAACAACAACAACAACAACAACAACAACAAAGTCAAATAAACTTACCTCGTTCACAGTATTTTCATCCACAACAACCAACACATCAAATTAGAAATCCACAATCAATTCAACATCATGATTATCAATCACAAAAACACGACCAAAAGTTTGTTCCAACATACTCACCACATTATGGTTATCAAAGCGTCAACCAAAGGCGTCAACCCGTAACATTACTATCATCACCACCACCACAGGCACAAGCTTCATATCTATCACCTTCATACCCTAATATACAAGTATTACAACAACCTCATTTACAAACTTCGGTTGATCATTCAACAACACACAAAAAAAGAGAATATACTGATACATCTAATGAGTTGATTGAAAACAATTTTAAAAAATCTCTGATTGCAGGTGTTGTTTATAATTCAAATTCAGTGTTTAAACGATTAAAACCAACATTGAATGAAGAAAAATCAGAATTAGTTTATGAACAAGAAATGATTAGAACACAAGGTAGACCATTTAGTAGTAAGCTGAATGGCAGATTCATTTATCATAAGGATTTGGAAAGTTTACTAAATCATGTTGATAAAAAAAACGACAATAAATTTATGGTTTACAATATGAAAAAACAAATTAAATTAAATATCAATAATAGTCCTGGCAATATCAATAATGGCAATACTTCTAATACGACAGTTAAAGATAACAGTAATGTTTTGGTTTATTATAAAAATAACTTTAAAAATAATGAAGATTCTAAAATAAATGAATTATTATATTTAAAGTTAAATGAACATTTGCGTGCAAATAGATTAAATTCGAATGAAACTTTAGTAGAAGCTCTGGATAAATTATTGAACTGTAAACATGACAGTACTTTAAAAATTGATGAATATAAAGAGCAATTCAATTCAATTCAAAAAATGATTTCATATACTCCAGTAAAGTGTAGATCAAAACAAGAAAAGAAAACGATTAAAAAGGCTGCAGAAAATGAATCACTAACCCCTTTATCTTTTTTATCTTCACCATCATCCGATGAAGAAATAGTAGAAAGGTTCAATTTTCATACTTTAATTAAAGAAAATTTTGGACTGGACGAATATGTGTTAGTTAAAACAATTAGGGATAATAATGGACATATTCTGAAGTTAGAAACCATTAAACCTCCTATTGACAAATACGGTAAGTTTAACTATACATCTAAATGGCTTAAACGTAAAATCTGTTATCCAAGATATAAAAGGGGTATGAATTTTCATATTTTGTCATCTGACTTTAACTTCATATTATATAATGATATTAAAATGTTGCTATGGGATATTACGGAGGAAATTTCAAGTAGGGAGGAAACTAAAATTAAAGATCTTTTCAATGGTACTATTGAAACTGTGGATGATAATTTAAAAATGAAAATATTTGGTAATAAAATTATATATGCTCAAACGCCTAATAAATAGGCATATACCACTGTTATTCTTTTTATAGCCACTACTATTAGTATTATTATATTAATTTTTCTTTAAATGTTAAAATATCAGATCCAAATTCGAAAAGCGAAGTTCATCTCAAATTAAAAACATATGTGTGCACAATCCTGCTGTACAGTTCTAAAAGCCGATGACTAGGATCCGCTATTTTTCTTTTTCTACAAAATCATGCCGCGACTAGCAACTATATTATGGAAGGTTATATATGCATCGAAAAATCTCTTTTCTTTTTACGCCCAATATACTTCGTCCCAAAGGGGCCGGAATTATATTCTTGCCTGCATAATTTTTTTTTAAGCCAAGTTTTTGAAAAAGATTTTGCGAATGTTTTTCTTTTCTTTTCTTTTCTTTGGTCTCGGTTAATTATACAATGCAAAACAATCCGCGAAATATCCACAAAAAGAAGAAACAAACTAAAAATTATGTACTTCGCTCTTGATTTGTTTCGTGCTCCTTTAGACGGCCGGCTTTTCTTAATAAAATACAAAATATTTTTGTCGGGATTTATGTTATACACGTGTCTATCTCCCAATCTATCTGATTTTTAACTTTTTCTTATTGCTTAGAGCTTTTCCTTTATAAGAAGATCGATATGGAGTTGATGCTCGGCAGGGCCCTCGGAAATATCGGTGTCGTTTTGAAAGTTTTTCTTTTTGGGTAGCTTATGCAGCGGGTTTTCGATTTTTGCCTGGCCATATTCCCTTCTAAACTTCATCCAATAATAGTCTATAATTAATCAGTTATCAAATATGACCCCGTGGTTCACGCGGGAGACCATTGTGACTGTACGATATGTTTGCCGCCTTGGTTTTGGGCCTTTATCATAGTTCAGTTATTTTACAATATAGCAGTGACAGCAAACTGGTTTTTGTAATAGCATTGCAATGATCGCATATTTTTACATGTGCTTATTTTTCAAGTTATTGTGGTAGAGTAATAAATTTTGGTTTTTTTATTATCTATCTGATTTTGTTTGAGTAAGTTAAAATCGAAACGACTATTATTTCCAGTTTGTTGAGAGCCTGTCTAAAAAAAGTTTAACTTCAAATCACCCAAGCTCTTGACACTTCTCTTGACAAATGCAAAAGTAACATAATTAGAAGGAGTAAACCAGCTTTTCAAGTAGGTGTTTTTTAAACCAAAAATTGTATACATGCTACTCAAGATGATGCTACGAACAATCAGGCATTGAAGAAAATTGTAAATAATCATTACTAACTGTAGTAATAATTAATAACTAACAACAACGTTTATGAAACAAATTTAAATAAAATTATATATATTCATATCAAAATTGAATAAGTAAAGGTTATGGGAACAGCTTTCCAGGTTTGTTAAAGCCCTGTTATGTTAAAAAATGCATGCAGTGCTAAAACTGATGGTTGCCTTTTTGTAGAGAACAATGGCATAACTACTTTGAGTACTTCTTTTATTGACCAAATCAGTGTCTTTATTTCAATGTTCATACAAATAATTCAAGCTTTCAAAAGATGAGTTGCAGAAGGGGTTAGTTATAAATTACTTATAAAGCGGTGTCAAATATCAAATAAATCGACACCTTGTAAATTTACTAATGTACCGTAAACCTCCTTTTCTAACCCTTACTTATAACAATATTATTCATTAACACTTTGATATATCATCTTGCTGCTGCTAAACGTGTTCTTACCATTATGGAGGCTCAGATGACAGTGTGGAATAATAAAAAATCTAACTATTAGTTACTCTAGTTTTAGTTAACTCTCGGATATTTACCGTCACATTGGTTTTAAAATTATTGCCTTGTCAAACACCGTTTTTGATATTTTTACAAACCTCAATTTGTATACTGTTTCATTCAATTTTATACATAAATATGGCTTTTTTTTTGTAAAATTCTTAAACTACTTGGTATTGATTCAATTGCTTTTTTGTTTAACATATCAAAATTAAAAGCAAAAGTTATATTTTGCGTTGTTCTGTGGTTCTATTGAAAAGTATTATATATCTTAAATAAGAAAAACAGCGAGTTTCAGACTAAAGCACCTCGCCTGTGCTTTTGGATTTTCTCATATTTTATATTTTATATTTTATAATTTTATAATTTTCAGCGATAGAGCGACATCTACCTGAAAACGAACGAACATGAATATGAGACCTAAGCCAAAGCTGCATTTGGAGGGCAAATTAAAACAACCAGATACTATTACCACACCCATGTCCTTAGAACAACTAGCCACAAAGCTTACAACCAACTTTAAAAAAGAAGATTATTCAACATGTTACAAATTATTAACTCCAATTAAAATTGAACTTATTGAACATAACTTATTAGTTCCAAGTATTAATTCTACGTTAAATCCAAATGATTTATTAATTACGAGGTCAATTTTAGAGATTGGAGCCTTAGTTTCAATTAATTTGTTAAAAATGAATGAATTTTCAAACTATATTATATTATTAAAGCCATTTTATGAAAATAAAAATTTTGAAAATAAAAGTGAGCAAATGAATAAGTTGTTGAGTTTATACTTATTGCTATTATTAACTCAATATGATTTATCATTATTTTATATTGAATTAGAAAAGTTCCAAAATTTTGATTTGAGTATTGATGATTTAGAAGATGATGAATATTTTTCAATTCCAGTCAAATTTCAAAAATGGATAATTGATGGAGATTTTAATAAAATTTTTGAAATCTTAAATAATTCCAATAAAAAATTTCCATGCAATGAATTTAAGATTTTTGAGCCTGAATTGTTATTATCAATTAGAAATAATATTGCAATTAATTTGCAACAAGTTTATAATTCTTTACCAATCGAAAATTTAAAATTATTATTGTTTTTAAACGAATTAAGTGAAGTTAATCAATATATTGAAGAATTTAATTGGAATTCTAAAAATGGGGTTGTTTATTTTGAAAAAAAGAGTAAAGCTTCCTTTTTAGATAATGGTATTGATGAAATTTATGATGAGAAATCAATTATTAAAAATTCTTTAATTTATGCAACTGAAATGGAAAAGATTATTTAATTTGTATAGTTTATATAGAATAAAGAGAAAAAATAGTATCCTATTTGTAAATTTAGAAGCTTAACATAATAAAGGCAATCATTAAACAAAACAAAAAACACAGCAATATATTAAAGAAAGAGCTAAATAAGGTCACGTACTCAAATCTTGTTTGATTCCAAAAATAATAGTCTTTCATTGATCTTTAAACATAATTCTATTTTTGCATCTTTTAATAGTTTTACATATTTTAAGTGTAATGGTTCAATATTTGAACAAAAGTATTTGTTAATTAGTTCCCATTGTTTTAATTCGAAATCAAATCCTATGTTCGGTTGATCTTTATATAATCTCCACTGATTACCATCACCGTTTTCGTTGAAAAGTTTATTTTCGTTAATTAATGAAATTGGTTCAAATTTTGGAAAATTACTATGAATAAACATTGGCTTCGATTCTACATTGTGTAGATAATCAAAGAATTTTAATGAATAATATTTGAAATTGACACCATTATCATTAATTTCTTTTTGTAATTCAAGTTCATAATTATCTTGATTCATTTTATCAGTGATTGGATCAAATTGAATCATTCCAACTCCATGATATTTATCGTTATCCCAATGTCCGATACCTTCAACAGGTTTATTTACTTGATATGTTAGCAAGTTGAAAAAGTTACTTGCTGCATAAAACGTTTCTTTATCACCTTCACCACTACCACCTTGAGAAAATAATGGATAATAATTTCTAGGTCCATAATAATTATAATAGAAACTCAATAATAACATTTTAAAATGTGATTTTTTATTTATCAAAATTTGACCGGATTCAGTCGATAAATCAGGTATTGCTCCTTCTAAATCATGCAATGGTAAATAATTATCAACATCTGCTAAAGTCTTCAAATATTCATTCCCTATAACTTTATCAATGCCATTTCTAATACGGTTTTTAGATACTTCTGTGCCTGATAATTCATAATAAAGTGGATGCGTAACTCTTCTCCAAAAATCAGGCCATAAAATTAAGCCATTTTCTTTGAAAAGTTTTGAGCTAAATAATTTATCAGGATTCATTACGGGTATATTGTCCGAATCTAAAAACAAGACATTTTCGAAGCTTGATGCAATTAAAGAGATAGATTTAAATTGATACCCGCTCAGTTCGAAGTCTTTATCTGGTAATATTTCATATAGCTTAACACATTTTGCATTTAATCCTGGTAATATTACTTCACATAGTTGTGGTTCATATTCTTCCTTTGTTGGGATAATTAACTCAATTGGTAATTGTGAACCGGTGGATCTCAAATTTTCAATGCTCAATAGAGATAACCAAGAAAATTTACCACCTCCAATGAACACATATCCATTACCATTATAAGTGTTATCAGGATACATATCAGGTATATGATCTACAAAGTAGTCATGAGATTCTTTCATTGTTTGAAACATATCATCTGGTAAATATAAACAATCTAGTAAGTAATTTTTTGATAAAACTGGCGTATCTTCATCATTATCATGAATTGCAATATTAATATTTTCACTTTTACCATAAACTCTATTCAAATTTGTTTGTGATAATCTAAATTTTTTATTAATTTGAGGTGTTTTTTGTTCTTCATTATTAATTTCAGATTTTAATTTATAACCAATTTTGGGTTCGCTTTGCTCAAGAATTGGTAAGATTTGACGAAACAATCTAGATATTAAATTTGAATCATTACTAAAATCGCTTTGTTTTACATTTCTATAATTTTGTTGCCGATGTTTTTTATGAATTAATTCTTCTTTAATTTTCTCATTGACTTCATTTTTGTTCTTATCAAAATCTGGGGTATTTTTTTTCCTTCTATAATGATTTTGATTTGAGCCAAAATTTTTATCACGAGGAACGTCACCCTTATGATTAATACTCTCTTTTATCCAATTTTGAAAATCCTCTGACGAGTGAATGCTGTCCTTATGTTCATCCAGCATTCTATCATAAAAACTTTGGCCGTGGTTACTTTTGTGACTACCGTGAGAAATATCCTGTACACTAGGGGAAAAACCCACCACAAACACCCAATAGAGTAACCCAAGCACACTAAAAAGTATCAAGTACTTGCGATGCAACCTGTACATGTCGGAAGAGGGGTTTCCTGTGCGCAAAACAGGAAACAAGCTGCCAAGGACAACCTCCCAGCATCAACAACAACTTCTCCGTCTTTTCCAAACAACAATCCAGATGGGTGCACACCCGTTTTGGAATTGAGCCCCCGGCGCCCGTTAATTTGGCCCGTGCACCACGTAGGGCTGAAATCGAAAGCGATGAAAGTGAAATTTGGAACTCAGGACCTCAGCTTTTCTGTTTAAGCGTAACAAACAGAACTTTCAGCAGCTCTTTCCTTATTGCTACTTTTTTGCCACTGATTAATCATGTCAAGTCCTCGGAAACATAGAAGAAAGTCATCCGTCGGTAGCATGAACCTTGGTGACAATGCCGTGCCCGGGATCCAAACGGTTCGTTCAAACCAATATATTAAATTGACAAATAAGCAACAGAAGGAACAATTTTATAAAGTAGCAAAAGACTTCAATGATTCGGATGTTGTTAGTAAATTCTATACATCTATTAAAATTTTATGTTATAGATATACTTGGATATTACCACTTGCTATTTGTATTGTTTTAAATGCCATTTATCTATTATCAAATAACTATACCGAAACAAACCCGTTACATAGATTTTTATCGTTATCTTATGAAATTCCCGGTACAAATCCTCCAAAATATGATAAAGGTTGGAATGATTTTTGTTTTGTGTTTTATATGATGATTTTTTTTACATTTTTAAGAGAATTTATGGTTCAAATCATTTTAAAACCAATTGCAAATTATTATGGAGTTACGAGTAAATCTAAAGTTTCAAGATTTACTGAACAAACTTACGCGGTGTTTTATTATGGTATAACATCAGTTTTTGGTTTATATTTAATGAAACATTCTCCAATGTGGTTTTTCAAAACTGATGAATTTTTCAAATTATATCCACATAGGGAACACACATACTTATTTAAATATTATTACTTATTTCAAGCTGGTTTTTGGTCTCAACAAGCAGTTATTTTAATGCTACAAGTTGAAAAACCAAGAAAAGATTTTAAAGAATTAGTTTTCCATCATATCGTTACAATTTTATTAATTTCTTTATCTTATATGTTTAATTTTACTTGGATGGGATTAGCAATTTATATTACAATGGATACATCTGACTTTTTCCTCGGTTTTTCTAAAACTTTGAATTATATTGAATCACCACTGGAAGTTCCATTTTTTGCTCTTTTTATGTGCGTTTGGATTTACACAAGACATTATTTAAATCTTAAGATTTTATGGTCTGTCTTAACAGAGTTTACAACTGTTGGTCCAAATATTCTGGATTTCAATTCACAACAATACAAATGTTGGATTTCTCAACCTATGGTTTTCACACTTATACTGGCGTTACAGTTAGTTAACTTATATTGGTTATTCCTTATTTTAAGAATTTTAGTTAGAATTGTTTTCTATAATATTAAAAAGGATGAAAGGTCAGATTCAGAAAGTGATGAAGAAGATTAAAGGTTAAAATTATAATTAATTTAATTAGTGTATTTTTGTCTCTTTTTTATGTACAGAATGTATATATATATTAATAAATAAAAAAAAATATATAAACTTAAGTTTATTTTTCAGTGATAATTTTTTCAATTTCAGTAAATGCTTCACCATCTTCTAAACCCAAGTTTTTCTTATATTCAATAACTTTTTGGAATCTTCTATCAAGACCTAACTTACCAGATTTACCTAAAACACCACAAATTAGATTAGTTGTCCTGTTTGAACTTGAATTTGCAGGAATTGGATAAGTGACTAAATTTGGATCAACATTTGAATCAATTATACCAATTGTAGGAATTCTAGCTTGATTAGCTTCCTTAATTGCAACTGATGCATTTTCAGGATTTAAAATTATAATTAAATCAGGTTTTAAAACTTTATTTGATTCATCGGTTAATAATTCTCTATTTGTTTTCAAATCTTGCATATCAATTTCAAATCTTGGTTTTGGATTCTCTAAAGAATTTGTAATAGCACCTGGAATCCATTTTCTTGTAACATAATAACCATTACAATTTTCTGCAGCTTTTTTAATCGAACGTAATTGACCAATTTTTAGCCCGAGGAATAAAACTAAACCACCATTTTCAACAACCTTTTCAACAACTTTACATGCATTTTTTAAATAACTTATTGTTTTATCTAAATCAATTATATTTAAATCTTTATATTTACCATAAACAAAAGGTTGGAAATTGGAATTGAATAATTTTGTTGAACGACCTAAATGTGCACCTGATGCTAACAATTTTTCAACTGTAATTTGATTAATATTTGAAGGTTTAGAAATTAATTCATGTGGTTTATAAACGTTAACTATTTTAGATCCTAAGCTGCCCATTATTTGGGAATGATGTCTTTGTCTAATTGTTAATTCAGATTTTGTATATGGAGAATATTTATCAGATGGAATCAAATTTGGGAATTTTGACAATAATGATGATGATGATGAAAATGATTTTTTTAATTTATCTCTATTACCATATAAATTTAACAAATTTTGAAACTTTGAATTAATGATTTCATCCCTATTCGAAGTTGGACTCGGTGATTTACTTAAAATTTCATTTAAATCAGATTCTTTCATTTCTGATAATTGATCAATTGCACCATCATATGGTTCATTATATGCATTTAAAAGTTTGGAAGAAGGTGATGATGATTCAATAATTTGTGATGTTTCAATTGTTGAAATTTCATCTACTGGAGTTTCGACTGTATTTTTAATAGAAGATGCAGCAGTTGAATTATATCTAATAGCTGATCTTTGTAAGAGTCGAAGTGGACCACGCACCGGTTGAAGGGAAGACATATTGGTTGCTTGGTCAGAAAGAAATACTGCTTCTATATTGTTCAATCATTCATGAAAAGAAACTGAAATCGACGATGAAAAAAAGTGGAAAATTCCTGGAAATGCGAAAATCGAAAATCAAAAATCAACAGAACAGGAAGTTAATGGTTTTAACATCGGTGCACCAGACGGGCAACATAGTGTTTTCACTTTTAACTACCAAAGTAACAATCGTTCGAACAAGAGCAAGAAATAACTGAGCAGTTTTTCAAGGACTGATATAGCCATGTTGAGAAACAGTATAAAAAGGGCTATTGGAAAACGTTTTTTGAGTGACGTCGTTAAACCAGTCAATGCGTTGAAATTCACTGAAGATTCCGATTTTGCATTTAGGAAAGACAATATTAAATCATTATCATTCATTGAACAAGATAAAAAATACTATCCAACGTTCAAATCATGTGTTGACAAATTAAGTGAAGGTTTGAACAATGTTGAAAAAATTAGAATTCCTGAATTTAGAGGACGTTATCAACATGTAAGTCTTGAAAATATAACTAGTTTTGAAAATAGTCCATTGTATATTTTGAATGGTAAAATTAAAAGTATTAGACGTGCTGGTAAAGGATCAATTTTCATTGATATAGTTCAGGATTATACAAAAGTGCAAATAATTGTGCACCATAAAATAATGAATTTATCAAAGGAAAATTTTATTGAAGTTCATTCGGATTTTAAACCTGGTGATCAAGTTTTATGTGTTGGTAAAATGGGTATAACGAAGGTTGGAGAACTATCATTGAAATTAGTTAAACCTTTGCAACTAGCATCACCATCATTACATCCACTGCCTCAAAAATTAACAGATTTAGGTAAAATTAATTCAAATAGAGTTGTTGATTATCTTGTAAATAAGCAAAGTACTGATATAATATTATTACGAAGTTTTATTATTAAATCTATTAGAAATTTCTTAGAAGATAGAGGATTTATATCAATTGAAACACCAATTATATGTAATGGTAATACAGGAGCGAATGCAACACCATTTGAGACCTCGAGTCAATATATTGATAATGATAATAAAAGTACAAAACTTAATTTGAGGGTTGCACCAGAACTTTGGTTAAAAAAATTGATCATTTCAGGATTTGATAAAATTTATGAAATTGGTAAAAATTTTAGAAATGAAGGTATTGATTCAACACATAATCCCGAATTCACAACTTGTGAATTTTATCAAACATTTATTGGATTGGATGAATTGATGAAGATTAGTGAAGATTTAATTGTTTTCATATTAAAACGTATTTTAAACGACGGGAAGTTCGAAAAATTTCATGATATGTCAAATGAATTACTAACTTTGATTGAATCAAATGGTGGATTCAAACGTATTGAGTTTTTAACAGAATTAGAAAAGCAAACAGGTTTTAAACTTAAAACTTCTGATTTAAATAGACAAGGGTTAATTGAATATTGGAAATTAATTGGACTTGAAGGTGGTGGATCACTATCAGGATCCGAATTAATTAATAGATTATCAGAACGTTACGTTGAACCATTATGTAAGGAAAACTTACCTACATTCATTTACAATATACCTGAAATTGTGTCACCATTATCTAAATCTAATGAATTTGGATTAAGTAATAGATTTGAAATGTATATAGATGGTAGAGAATACATTAATGCATATGAAGAAGAAAACAATCCATTCAAACAAGAATTTAAGTTTACAAAACAAGTAGAAAATAGAAATGATGGCGATTTAGAAAGTATGTTGCCAGATTATAAGTTTGTTGAATTTATGGAATGGGGGATGCCACCAACTGGGGGTTGGGGATTGGGAATCGATCGTTTAGTGATGAAATTAAGTGGAAGTGGACGTATCGAACAAGTTTTACCATTTGGAAAGTTGAATGATGTGATGAAACAGTAATGAAATAATGATGTGTATGTAGTTCTTGTTCTTGTATATAGATAATTTTGTGATGGGTCGTTTTTGATTTTTTGAGGGAAAAAGTTGTAAAAGCTGGGTTTTCCCATGCTTTTTTTCGTGGGCAAAGATGTTTTTCCCACAAAGTCGCGAGAGTTTTACTGGGAGCGCCGACGAGCGATGCGTTTTCTTGTGGGCGGGTGCCAGTTTTCCCACGACAACAGTGGGAGCAGGGTTTATAAAGACAGAACTACTAGACAAAAGGCCGACTGCTCTGGGTAAGATTGAGATGCTGGATACAATCAACATGGTTGTTTAGTGGGAACAGCAATGCAGAAAGCTATACTTCCTTCTGCTTTCTCCCCCCTAGGGTGCAAAGAAACCCTGGGCACCCAAAAAGGAAATGTCCGAAAAAGGAAGCGTAATGTTCTCGATTACACTTTCGATTGCAATTTTCAATTTTCTCCAATTGAGTGAGAAAAAGAAGCAGACAATTCTTGAGACAAGTTTGCCGCCTCTTCTGAGCTCAACACCTGTCTTTCTTTTCTTCATATTTTCTTCGCCAGTCGCCTAAGTTTCTTCTAGCACCCTCGTCTTGGTATTGTCGTGGTTGTCTGTCGTTGCTTCTCACTGTCTAACTTTCTCACCTTTCAATAGCTCACCTGGTTGTGCCGTTTTCGTTGTAAAGAGAGAAAAAACTATCATTTATTTATCTTTTGTTTCATTACTCTTCAATTCATCCTTGCATCTAGGTCGTTTCATCAAAGAATTATTTATTTTTAATTTCTGTTATAGCTTTTTTTTCCTTTTAATCGTCTGATTTTGAAAACTTTACTCCTTTTTCTTCTCTTCCCCTCCCCCACTCCCCCTTTTTTTTTACATTCAAAATGCAGCATAAATACTCTGAAGAAATGGTACGAATGGTAGAAAAGAAAAATCATCATTTAACCATAATGGAATACAGAAATGATATTCATAACCATTTGGTCCAATTGGATTTTGAATTGGAAGAAAACCCTTCAATTGATCCTGTTCAAGATCAAGTTAAAATTCTAAGATGTTCAATCTTGAATTCTTTATTGGATGTCTGTTATAGATTAAATTGGTCTTCTTCAACTTTTTCACTGGCCGTTCATTTATTTGATACTTATACCACTGATACTTCAATAGAGATTAACAATTGCAGACTCATTGGGTTTTGCTGTTTATGGATTTCTTCAAAGTATAATGAAAATAAACCAAAGGGTAACATTTTAAATGCTTTAATTAAAAGAGCTGGTTATGATCAAAGTTCTAAAAAGATTTTCCTTAACATTGAATTTAATATTTTGAAATCAATTAACTGGGATTTATCTTATCCAACTCCTGAATTATTTTTAGATGTTTTCTTAAATACTGGTGAGCCAAATAATTTAGAAAGGAGATTAGGATCCATGTTCTTATGTGACTTATCATTATTCAATTTGGAAATTGTTTCTAACTATTCTTCAAGCTCAATTGCTGCTTCTTCAATTATGATTACAAATTTTGCAATGTTAAATTTAAGACATAAACATATTAGACAACACAGATTTGATCAATTAGAAAGTTTGATTTTAAATCAAGTTGTTAAAATGGAAAACTCAATTAAATTAAAATATTTAGATAATAATATTATTTCGCATTCAAATAATAATATGGTTATTCATAATTTAATTTACTTGGCTCAATGTTTTGTCAGACAAATTGAAGAAGAGAAAAAATTAAAAGATTTGGATTTTAATAATCATATCCATAATCATCCTTCCAATGGTTACTTACTGAGTAATGATACTAATGGTAATCTATCAAACTTTCCAATATCTCCAATGGCGTCTCCCACCAATTTACCAAATAGTTCATTTATTAGATCATTGAATAATTCCCGATCGCAAATACTTGAACATGATGAAAATGGATCATCAAGTTCTTCATTGTTAGGAAAGGATGTTGACAGCAACAATAATAATGGTAGGCATTCACGATCTCAATCATTAAGAAATATTTTACCAACCCCTGGTACCACTCCAACTGCTTCATTTAATTGGATGACAGGTTCAAATGGCTCGATTGAATTTCCTTCATCCAACACCTCCTCCGCTTCTACTTCAACATCATCGGTTAATAATACAGGTTCAATTAATGAAATTGAAAATTCACAGCAAAACATTAAATCAACTCCTCAAATTTTTACACCTGTTCAATTATTACCACACTCATTGTTATATTCTTTGCCACATACTCATTTGCATTCCATTTATTCTCAACGTTATGATTATAGTAGATCACATTCACCAGAAAGTATTATGATTAATAAAAATAGTGTTAGAACTAAATATCAAAGAACTTTACCTGTGTTAACACGTTCAAGAGCTAAAGAGTTTGTGACTGATTCTTCTGATAACCATGATATCAAAAGAAGAAGACTATAATTTTCATTCATACATACATATTCAATTAGAAATAATTAGACCATGAAACAAAAAAATGAAAAAAATTCCAAAAAAATTAAACAGCCAAGACAATCAAAAATACATTTTTACTAAATACAATAACAGAATATTATACTTCAAGCTGTTCACAAAACCGATTTTTATTGTTTTCACTTCTCCTAACTTCTTATGTTTTCTTTCCAATTCTTTTTTGCATATCTTTTTTTATTTTATGTATTTATTTATTTCATTATGTGAACTTATAGTTGTGTAATTTTTGTATAGCATATTATCGTGTTCTAAGCATTGAAAAAACAAAAAAATAGTAAAAAATAATTCGCTTCAGTTTCAACATGTTTTTTTTGTTTTTCTTAAATTTCAGTAATCGTATCCATTCTTTGTATTTAAATTTAATAATTCCATTCAATAATGATAGGATTCCACCAAATCAGAACATATGCAGCCGCAACTTCAAAAGCGGTGATATCGAAAAAGTTGTTCGGTAGACCATCGAATAATTTAACAAGTGGTATAGTTGGATTAGCAAATGTTGGAAAATCCACATTTTTTCAGGCAATTACGAAAAGTAAACTTGGAAATCCAGCAAATTATCCATTTGCGACAATCGAACCAGAAGAAGCAAGAGTTTTGGTTCCTAGTTTTGAATTAGATAAATTATCAAAACTATATGGATCTAATAAAAAGATTCCTGCAATTTTGAAAATCTTTGACATTGCTGGTTTAGTTCGTGGTGCAAGTGATAACAAAGGTTTAGGAAATGCATTTTTGAATGATATTCGATCTGTTGATGGTATATTTCAAATAGTGAGAGCTTTTAAAGATTCAGAAATTACGCATATTGAAGGTAATGTTAATCCTGTTAGAGATTTGACTATTGTTCAAGATGAATTAATTTTAAAAGATATGGAGTTTATTGAGAATTCAATCGAAAAATTAGAAGTTCAACTAAAACATAAAGGAAATAAACCAATGCATGAAATTACATCAATGGAACTGCAATTAGAAAGCTTGACAATCGCTTATGATTTACTAATGGAAGGTCAAAAAATTATTAATAAAAAAGATTGGAAAAATGATCATATTGATGCCTTAAATATTCATAATTTATTAACGGCAAAACCTAGTGTCATTTTGGTTAATGTTGATGAAACTGATTATTTAAATCAATCAAATGAATTTTTAGAGGAAATTCAAAATTGGGTTAACGAATTTTCACCAGATTCTCCAATCATTTTATTTTCTGCAGACTATGAAACTAAATTATCAGAATTAAATGAAAATAATCAATCAATTAATTATTATGAAGAAAACTCTTCATTATCTACCATCATACAAAAAATGCGTCAGGTTTTAAATCTAATTAGTTTTTACACTTGTGGTGATATTGAAGCAAGACAATGGACAATTAGAAAAGGTTCAACATGTCCCAATGCAGCTGGTATAATTCATACCGACTTCGAAAAGACTTTTATTAATGCTGAATTGATCAAATTTAACGATGTTAAAGATTTAGATCCTCCATTTGACGAAAAGCTTTTGAAGTCAAAGGGTAAAATTCAAAGAGTTGGTAAAAGTTATATTGTTGAAGATGGGGATATTTTACATTTTAAAGCAGCAGCTGCAAAGAAGAAATAAACCAAAAATTAGTTAACTTGTATATATAGATATTTTATAGATTAATTTTTAAGCATCATGTAATGAATTATAATGTTCACCTAGTCCGAAAGCGTGTTTATAGTAAACCAATTTTAATTCGGGATTCAAACCTTCTTCATTCATTTTCAATGCAGCTCTACCCGACATCATAACAGAAATTGGTGAATCATAAACTTTTGACAATGCTAAGATTTCTAAATCACCACCCCACATAGGAGTATTCACTAATTGATCAACATATTCATCAATGCTCTTCAATGACATTGTCTCTTCATCAAATAGAAACGGTATAAAATCATTTGGATTTTGTAGAATATAATCACCTGCATTTTTACGTAATTCAGGTACTGTGGTTTCAATATTTTGACGTGTTTTCAATTGATTTGAAATTGATGAAAATAAACAATGACCATCAGGTATAATATCATATTGAACAACTTTTTGTAAATTACATAGATCTTCTAAATTCTTGAGTTCAATTCCACGTAAATCTGGCTGTTGACTTTGTTCTTCTCTTGCTTCATCTTGTATTCGTTTAATTTCAGCTTCTCTTTTAGCCAATCTTTCCTTTTGTCTATTTCTTTTCTTTTTAGGTTCATTGATTGGTTTGGATTCATTATTAATTGATTTTGGTTCCTTTGTATCTAAACCTAGTTGTGCTAACAGCTTTTCAGGTGTTAGTTCATCGCCACTTTTACCATTATCATTTTCTTTTTGTTTGTCTTCATGATTCTTTATTTCACCTTCTTCCAATTCGTTCAGTTCTTTTTCGTGTTTAAGTTTCAAATTATCTTCCAACTCTTTGATTTCTTTAAGAACAGACTTACGTGTATTTTTATTAGCTTGCTTTTTCATCCCTGTAGTACGACCAGTCAAATCTTTAATCTCTTTTTTATGTCTTGCCAACATGGCTTCTTCACTCTCCATCCTTATTTGATTGTTATGTTTGTGGTTTCCAATAATAAACAAATCAGTATACCAGAAATAGACAAAGATGGCATATTCTAAAAATGAAGCTTTTTCAAATCTCAAATGTCAATTTAATTTTTTTTTTTCGATTGAAAAGTAAAAAAATTAATTTTTAAATTTTCAACGAGTTATCAATCATTAATTATTGATTATTCCTTTTCTTTGACTGAATTCCTTTAGCAATATAAATATACCAAATCATGGGTTTTTTCTGGTCATCTGTTCCAGCACCAGCTGTAAAAACTATTTCACAAAATCAAACCACCCAAGTAAGTACTATTTTACTTTTTCTTTTTGGACCTATTCAATTAAGCTAATTTAAATACTAACGTTGATCACTTGTTTTATTTCAGCTACCACCAGGATGTCCTATGCATGCATCTAATGTAGATGCAACTTCATCTGCTTGCCCAGTTGTTGGAAAACACAATGATGAATTGAATCCATTAACTAATATGCCATATGATATATCAATTCAAAAACAACCAGGCCAATCAGTTGATTTACCAACTGAAAGATCATTATCAACAATTCCAAGGGGTCCTGATTCAAACCAAGGTGTTTGGGAGTATCCTTCTCCACAACAAATGTTTAATGCAATGATAAGAAAAGGTAAGGGTGATGTCCCTGAAGACGCAGTTGAAAGTATGGTTGATATCCATAACTTTTTAAATGAAGGTGCTTGGGAAGAAATTGAACTTTGGGAAAAACCATATACTGATCAGACACATATCAAACCAAGACTTTTAAAATTTACTGGCAGACCAGATACTATATCGCCAAGGGCAAGATACTATAATTTAATGTCTAAAATGTTCCCTGATAAATATAATGATGAATTACCTTTTGACAGACATGATTGGACAGTTCTGAGAAATGATGGTGAAGGTAATTGGAAAGAAGTGAGATATGTTATTGATTATTATTCTGCTGGCGATGATCCGTTTGGTTTACCATCTTTTGTTTTAGATGTTAGACCGGGTTTAGATAGTGTAGATAATGCAGTTCAAAGATGGAATCATTGGGCAACGGAAATGAAACCAACTTGGGATAAAGCAATGGGTCATCCAAGTAATGAACAAGAGGATGATGATAAATAAATATTTTGATGTAATTTGCGTCGTTTCACTGTTCATTTTTTCCATTTGTTATCTCACTCATCATTTTATTCCCCTTTTATTCACATTTCTTTACCCTTTATAAATATTATTAACGATTTTCAACTGTTCCTGTATAAACCATTTTAATGAAATTATTTTAAATAATGAAAAAATTACACAAAATTGATTACGGAAGTATTAAAGTAGTACATAGAATATCAATTCCAACAACATAAATCATCAAAATAATTACCAATTTTCACATCAATTTTCCACCAAACTTTAACTAGTTCAATGACAAACGCACGATCAGATGAACTATACGGATCTAAACCAATTTCTAACATATCATGGGTATCTAAAATCAAAACCGACGACAATGAATTTTCACTACTACTATTTTCATTATCAAATCTGTCCTTTAATTCAATTAATCCGGTGAATAATTTAATAGTTACTTGTTGAAAATAACCAACTAATGTTACAATTCTTTCAATATTATCACTTGATGTTGATAAGTCATCAAAATTTTCAAATTCAATGTTGAATTCATCATAAATTGAAGTAAATGTTTCACCTGCACTTGCCCACCAAGATAAACCGTTCCAAACTAATTCTTGAATTGATCTTGATTCACTTACTTTTAAAGCAATTGGATTTTCTTCAATTGTATTATTTATGTTTGAGTTTATTATTTTAAATCTTTCATAATCTTTTGGTGTTGCATATTCTAATTTATTAGTTATTGAATTATGCACTTCCGGTACATTATTGTATTCATTATTGCATGATTTATAATTCAAGGGTAATCGTATTGCATAGTCATATAAAGTTTCCTTTTCGATAATAATTTGATCAGTTGTTGAAGCTAAATAATTTGAATCTAACTTAACCAATTCATAAATGTCGTTAACACAAACATTATAGATTGGTCTATTAAATAATAAATCACTTATATCTCTCTTTATTGATCTTTTTAATGATGTTTCCAAATCTTTTGGAATTGATGATATCAAAGACATACAAAATATAAATTTTGACATATCTCCTATGGTGAAATTATCGTGTTTAACTTCATCATTACCATTGATACAAACATTTGTTGATGTATATGGTGAATATAAAATGATTGATTTTCTTAGTAATGAAATTTTCCAAATCTTAAAAATCAATGGACCGAAGTCATTAAAAAATGGAATTAATGAATCAATCATATGCTCATTCTTTAAATCTTCATCGGAAAGTGCACTCAAAATTGAGGTTTTTGATTTGATTGGGTTCAATTTTGGCGGTGTCAAATCAAGAAGTTCATGGATCGATTCAGATGTGTGGGGTGGTGTTAATTGTTGTTTGAATATATTTGTAGTAAAAAATTTATGAAACTTATTAAAATATTCAGTTTCCTGTTTTTTGGTTGTCAAGTTCATAAAATTATTTAATAATTGTGATAAATCGTGTTTATAATTCCAAACAGCAGAATAAACTTTAGGTTTCCAATTTTTGTATTCCTCTAAAGATTCTAAATGTATTGGATCAATCAGAACACCTAATGAAAATAGTTTGACCTTACTTCTATCAACGTTACCATCATTAGTAATTTGTTGTAAATGATTGTTCTGCTTAAAAACTGAAATACCATACAATAATGAGTCAAAATCACCCTTCCTTCTTACGAAGCAAATTGTATCTGTACTAACAGCATGTAAACCTGATGGCATCGATTTAAATTCAACATCTTTACAAGAATATAACTCATCATCCAGAGACTTAAACCACTTCAATTCATAACCGGAATGAACATCAAACTGGGTTAAGAACATAGCACATATCGGTGGTAATTTCTGCATGTTGTGACTTGTATCTATTTACGTTCCAAAAAGAAATTGTAACTCTATGGTTATAAGAATTTATTATCATGAATTCAAGAAAGATCAAAAGAAATCTCGCTCCGTGGGGTCGATAAAAACGGCACTAACTCTTACACTTTCAGTACCCTCTTTTCTTTGTTTTTCTTATATCCTTAAAGATAATCTGACGTTAAACTTTGCTAATTACACATAAACATTTTTGTTTACTATAAAATAGATAAATAAATTAAATTAAAAAATGATTGTTGACGATACTTTTAGTTTTATTTATGAAGATGACGAAGATGCTATACATATTAACAGGGGATTGAAAAGAGAGTTTCACTCAAATTTTGCATTCCCATTATCATCAACTTCACCAGCTTCTGAACCATTCAATGCTACCTTTTTTTCTAATGGTAAAAAGAGAAAAGCATCTAGCAGTTTACTTGAGAATGGGCATAGTAACAAAAGCCTAAAATTTTCAAAATCTAACCGAATGCCTGATATTGTAATTAAACAACACTGTTATTCTAAATCTAATCTAAAAGAAGTGCTGGAATTATTTTTAGGTTTAAAGTGTATTGCACCTAATTCAAAAACAAAATATTTATTAACTAGTTCTAATATTGATTTTAATAATCATCAAATTCCAACTCTCTTATTCTTTTTTGATTGTTCAGATTTATCATATCTGAAATTCTTTGAAATGTTCTCTGAGTACAATATTAAAGTTATTGGAATAACCCCCGATTTCAAATATTATAATGCCCAATCATATCCAATCATGCTTGATGAACATGGAATAATTGCAAAATTGTTATCAATACGAAATCCTGTTGGTGGTGGTATTTATCCAATTCCATCAATTTTCTTATTCGACAAATTTCAAAATGAGGTTATAAGAATAAAATTAGGATATGATTATGAAATATTTTATGATTCATCATTAGAGAACAATTTACAGAAGATTTTAATGGACGCAGTAGACTATACGTTGAAAGAATAAAAACTCTTTACTAAACAATATCATTTAATTTTTTTAATATACATACATACCGACATCATACAACACAAAATTTTATAAATCTATTAAGCCCTGTCTTTCTTTATCTAATTTTTTAAACTCTTCAGCACTTGTCTTAATTTTAACTGCAACATCATCCATTGCCTTTGAAATTCTATCTAATTCTTCACGTTCTCTTTTCTTTAAATCATCGGTTAATAAAGTACCCGGTTCTTTAGTTAGTAATTCAAACATTTTTTCAGTTGGTTCGTTGAAAACAATTTCATCATACCTTATACTCTCAACTTTACCATCCATACTGATAGTTCCATTATAAGGGTGTAACTTTAAATGATGTATTAATGTAATATTTTTTTCACCACCTTCTGCATGAAAGAAAATTTTAATTATGATTTCAAATTCACCCCATCCAGTTTCTGTAACTTCAAATGGGGGCTTTTCGACAGTTCTTGATGAATTTGGATATGTATCATGTAATTTAAATACAACTTTTTTAATGTAAGTTGATAAATCATTACCTGTTGGATCTCTAACGAAAATTGACCACGTATGTGTATGATCTTTCGGTGCATTTGGTGGTAGTGGATGAACAGGAGAACATTTTGTTGCTAAATTTCCATACTCTATAGGTTTGGATATGGATACTTGTTTGATTCTTTTAGATGTTGCAGACGGTGCCATTGTTGTTTATTAACCCGTGAAATAAGAAAGTTGAGTTAGAGATAAAATTTATACAAATTCATGATGAAATTTGAAGCGAGACCAAACCTTTTGTACTCTTTATAATAAATAATAATAATAATACTGTGTTTGTGTATACATTAAATTAAATAAAGTCAAATTATATAGATATTATGTAGAGAATGCATAAATTGTTGTTTTAATTGATAATTAGTTAATAATGTGTTTCAATTATTGACTATAAATTTAATCTGAGAAATTTGCATTAAGACTTTTAACTAATCCACCTTCCTTTGCAGCTATTTCATAATAACTGTAAATGGTTGTTGCAGCCATTAAGATGGAGGTACCAGAACCTAAACAGCCAGACATATCACTAATAACAGATAATGCACCAATGGTTGCACCACCAAATGCTGCAGCAGTTGGAATGATTTTCTTTAATTCTTTATAAACTGAAGTTTCTCTATGACCTGCAATAACTAAACCTTGATCTTTAAATTGTTTTGCAACATCTCTTGGTGAAGTACCTGAAACTTCAATCCAAGTTTTAGAGAAGAATGCACAAGTAGCTAAAACAAATGCAACGTATATAACAGTTTTGATTGGATCTAACAAAGCTTCTTGTAAATTGAATGGTGGTTGCATATAATATGATAAACCAGAAATTGCAAATAATTGTTGACCTCCGCCTGGTCTTGGTTCCCAAGATCCAATTAACTTAATAATTAAATTATCTGGAAATCTTGAATATAGCATTTGAGAAATAATAAAAATATTTGAAGTTAAAGCACTTTGTAACATAATTGGCATATTAGAAGTATAAAATAATCTAACTGGATAAACATTGAATGGACCTCTTTGTCTTGTTGATTTAATTGGTAAATCAACTCTTAAACATTGTAAATAAACAACTGTACCAAACACGATAATAGTTGCAACAACTTGGGACATATTTGGCGCATTATCTCTATAAAATGCATCCATCACAGCAGCTCTTTTACTCTTTTTAGTAAATAATAAATGAATGAATGCTAAAATTGCTCCTTCAAATTCAGAACCTCTACCTCTGTTAACTAAAGTTGGAGCAAAGCATTTCCAAACAATTGATTCACAAATTTTAGTTGACATAAATAATGAGGTACCAGAACCTAAACCATAACCTTTTTGTAATAATTCATCTAAAAGTATAACCATTAAAGCAGCAAAAACTAATTGTAAAATTAATAATAAACAAACACCATAACCTAATTCAGATGGTCTACCATACATACCAGTTAAAACATAAACGGTTGCTTGACCAAAGGATAATAAAATAGCCATTAATTTTTGAGAAGTTTGTAATAATTCTCTATCATCTTTACTTTCATTATTGAAAGATAAAATTTGTGTACCTTGTAATAATTGGAAAATCATACCAGATGTAACAATTGGAGAAACACCTAATTCCATTAAAGTACCTCTATTAGAAGCTAACATCATTCTTAACCAAAATAATGGATCACTTGATTCACTTGATGTTATACCATAAAGTGGAATTTCACTCATAACAAGGAAAATTAATAAAGTAACACCGGTCCACATTAACTTTTGATTGAATGGGACCTTTCTTTCAGGTGCCAACACCTCAGGGAGATATGGTTGAAAAGGCTTGACAAGATCTAAAACACGAAAGCCACTCATTGGATGTGTGAATATGTGGATACCAATTGTTCAAGAAAATCTAAGGACAACAATGCTGTTATATGGTGACAACAATATGTTTAAAAATCGACGATTCAAAACTTTCTTTGCACATCGCGAGACGTGTCCTTTTCTTGTTTTGTCATTTTAAGGCGATTTTGCGATTTTTGGGCACGTAGTTACGGGTCGTCAGTTCGAATCTTGATAAAGGTGTATTTATTTTATTGTTTTTGTTTCATTAGTTTTGTTTCTAAATTTCTATTTTTCTTTTTATATTTTTTATTTTTGTTTTTATTTTTACACATTATTACAAGCTATGAATAATAGATAGATGCATGTAATCATTTTTTAATGAAAGTTAAAAGATTTTCAATTTCATCCGTAGAACCTAACCAAATACCACTTCTTTCATGAATCTTCTTTGGAATTAAATCTAAAATTCTTTCACCTTTATCATTAACAGCTAAACCACCAGCTTGTTCTAACAATAAAGCCATTGGGAAACATTCATATAAAACTCTTAATTTACCAGTTTTAGACTTGGAGTCTGCTGGATATCCAAAAACACCACCATATAATAAAGTTCTATGAACATCAGCAACCATTGAACCAATATATCTTGCACTATAAGGTTTATTGTTATTTAATTTATGTGGTTGTTTCAAAGATGCAATATACTCTTTAACATCATCACTCCAATAACAAAAATTACCTTCATTAATAGAGAAAATTCTTTTGTTACTTGTTATTTTTAAATCAGGATTTGTTAAAATGAATTCACCTAAATGAGTATCTAAAGTAAATCCATTAACACCTGAACCGGTTGTTAACATTAAATGTGCAGATGCGCCATACATTGTATAACCAGCAGCAACCATTTCAGTACCTGATCTTAAAACATCTTTAATTGAACCAGTTGAACCAGGTAATAATTTATAAACACCAAAAATCGTACCAACTGAAACACCCGCATCTAAATTTGATGAACCATCAATTGGATCACAACAAACAGCATAATTACCAGAATTACCTTCAAAAATGATTAAATCTTCTTGTTCTTCAGAAACCAAAACTTTAACATTACCTGAACCTTTCATTGCATTAATGAAAATTTCATCACCAATAACATCCAATTTTTTTTGATCATCACCAGTTGAATTGGTTTGACCATAAAGACCAATAAGATTAACTAATTCAGCTCTTCTAATTGTATGAGCAATGAATTTGAATGCATACTGTAATGCGTTTAATAAAAGGGATAATTCGCCTGTTGCTTCCGGAGCAAGTCTTTGTTGTTCTTCAATAATAAATCTAGTTAATGTGACTAGATCGGTTTTAATGGCATTGGATGCTTCGGACATTGCGACAGAGTAGTTTTTATTGGAAAAGAGACAGAGAAAAAAGTGGGAGTGACAAAAACAGAGATACAAGAAACAGCAGAGTCCGTTATTTAAGAAGAAGTTGATACACACAAGTTGAACAATTGAATAAAAAATAAAAAACGAAGTGGAATAAAATGAAATGATTCAAGTAGCCACCGGGGAAAAAATCAGGATAAATGAAAAAATGAATGATCAAATTGTGTTTTTCATCTCCGGGTGGCGTGGGGAAGAAATCCGTAATTTTTCGGCCCCGGGAAACAAAGAGGAGGTCGTGGGTTCGACTCTGGGAAAACAAAATGTAAATATTTCTAATTTCTAATTTCTATATAGCGATATCATAAATTATTGATCCTTATGTACACTAACAATTTCCAAAGCATTTTCATTTCAAATCCATCAATAAAAACAGATCCCTCAATTAAATTTTTCTTACTTAAATCTAATGAATCCTTTGGATCAAAATCATAAGTGAAAAATCCATTTCCTGATTGTTCAAAATTTTGAATTATTTCATCCTCACTTTTAAAAACATGTAAAATTTTATTGTTTGCAACTTTAAACGATCTTTTCGGTTTAAGATTTTCTGAATTTGGATAATTCCATACTTGGAAAAATTGGCCTTTGGAAATAGTAAATGATCTAACTTGGTATTCTCTAAATCTAACGGTATCTCTAAATCTTAATAATGTTGAATATTTTTCATCTAAGGAAACTTCACTATCATCATTTAAACTAATGATTTGATTTATACTAATTGATTTATAATAAATTTCATATGAAACATATCTACGAGTCATATATAAAAAGGTTCTAATCAATTGAATTGAAACAATTTTCAAATCATTTGATTCAATTAATTTATAGATTTCCATTAAACTTGAAGATTCTATTATATTAAATTCAATCCAACCTGTTCCAAAAAATCCATTTGAAGCAAATGCTTTTGTAGAGGGTATAATTTCTTCAATCAATGCGGCAATTGTTAGATAAAATAAACATATTATAATTTTTAATTCATTATTAACTAACTTGTCTTTATATTTGGGATTCAAATTGCATAAATCACGTGGAATGATAGATTGAAATGAATTTAATAATCTAACTATAAAACCATTATCATAACATAATAAAGTATTTGGGTTATAATTCTCATCAAACAAATTCAAATATTTGTTTAAAAAATATTTCAAATTTTCATAATCAACATCATTTAAAAATTTGGTATTCAATTTATCCAACATTTTTTTCAAATCACATAACGGTTGGATATCAATTTTAGGTCTAAGCATAACTTTAAAATCTGTTGCTAAAACTAAAGATAAAATATTAATACCTAGCGTTAGTAAATCTTCTGCTGATTTTTCCATTACTATAGAATACAAACCAGTTGAGAAAATACCTAGTAATTTGACAGATTTTTTACCTTCTATCATGTTAATATCATATTTTGAACCATTTTTGAAATGGAAAACTAATGAATAGTTTAAAACTAAGAAACATCCGGTTAATAGATTGATTCTTGCAGCTAAAAATTCATTATATATTGGTAAGTATTCGTTTCTTAAAATGGTAGTAATTTCGTCAATTGATTTAACTGAATCTTGTTGACATTTACTAGCAATGGAAATTTTCGTTGGGTATTTAATTGATGGCAAAATATCTTGTTTTAAAATTATATTTTTAAAATAGTTTATTGATAATAATAGCAGTGATTTTCTCAATAACTTACTAAACATTTGACATATCTTTAAAGATTTGAAATAATCTGTAATTACTCTAACATCAATATTTACATCAGAACCAAATTTTTCAAAAATTGATTTAAAATTTTGACTCTGAATTGCATCTCTTAGAAATTTGGATGCTTCAATGTATTTCTGTAACAGATTAATTTCATTAAAATTAGCAGTTTGAAAAGTTTTATCAACTATTTTAGAATTTGAATATAATGGAGTATTTGAAATCTGAGGATAATTTTGCGAACTTGAATCAACTTCAAGTATTTGTAATGGTTTATTTTGAGCAAAAATCAATTGATTTAGTGATATGGAAGTACTCATTGAATGAGGTAATAATATACCTTCAAATTCATGTGCATCATAGAATGAAGTATTATTTTGATTATTTATACTGAGTTTTGTATTTGAATTTTTTAAATTAATTTTCTTTGTTGTTTGATATGTTGAAAGTCCACCTGAATCATCTGAGATGTATGAATCAGGCGAATAAAAACTAGAGTTTGTGAGATGAGTGTTATTATTTGAATGATAATATGGTGGGTCTGAAGTTCGGACAACATCAAACAGTTCATTTTCATTTTCATTTTCATCATCGTCCTCTTCTTCTTCTTCTTCTTCTTCTTCTTCTTCGGATTCTTCGTTCTCGGATTCTTCATTCTCGGATTCTTCATTTTGATTAAGTTTTTTCCTTGCTTTTCTCTTAATATAAGGAGAATGAGATATTAAAATTTGATGAATTTGGAATGGTGTCATTGTAAGAAATGAACATTCAATACCTCTTCTTTCACAAAATAAACAAATTGGTAAATCTTCACTACATTTCAGTTTACGTTGTTTACAATTCAAACAACCATTTTTAGAATTTTTATGTCTTTTTCTAATTTTTTTAAATAATAATTTTTGTTCATATGTTGTTATATTACCGTTTTCAGTATTTGATATTGAGATTGAAGAATTTGGGGAATGGTTATTATGGATTGGATTATTAGTATTATTTTCAACATTGTTATTACTCGTAATGTTGATTTGCCAGTTAGTAAGGTCGTCGTTTTCATTGCCTGAATGCATAGCGAGAGTGAAGATATGTGAGTTTGAGTGGCGTTAACCTTAAAATAAAGAGAACTGGGTGTGTAAGAACACGTAAATTACTAAAAAGGGAGATATATATGTCTATATACATGTAAATAGAAAGAAAGGTTAGATTATCGAGTACTAAATTTCGTTTCCGTTTCCAGAGAACAAAATTGCGAAGAACCAAGACAATTTTTAGAAATTTAAATTTTGTTATACATGCATGACTTTTGAGATGGATCGGTTTCCCGATGTGGATGGGACATAAAGGTACGATTCTGAGGGTCTCGGGTATTTATCTTAGACGCTTGCTATAAAAGATCCACAAAAGATGCAGTGGCGGTGTTTTGCACTGCTTGGACAAGTGGCTTTTGTGCACCGAGATAAGATTCAAATAGGAGTTGAGTAACTAATGGTTCATTCATGGTTCCAATAAGCGTTGCGGATTTGCTTCCGGATGTATGAACAGTGATTCTAATATGCTGGTTTTCATCAACTTCCATATAAACAAGTGAGTTTTTCTTTGCACTCATACGTACACTATTGAAGGCATTACGTAAAGTATCTATACCTTGAGTTATTTTATCACCGGTTATTTCATCCTTCATTAGAACGGAATAATTTGGATTGTTTCTAATTGTTCTGATGAAACCATCACGTAAATGAGACAAATCGGTATTTCTAATTGCACAAATACGTGCAGTGAATCTAACATTACTTGAAATCAAATTTTTGATTAAAATATTTGAAATTTTTGGATCTGATAATGCATTTGATAAATGATGTTTATGAGATTCAATATCATTACATTGAGAATCTTCATAAAATGATTCGATAAATTTAGAATTGAAAATGGTTTTAATTAATGGTATGTCATCGGTAGCAATATACAAACCTAGAGCATATACTTTCATTTTCAAAAATGTAACATCTCTTATACCATAACCAATCAATTGGAAATCGGTAGAAAGTGGATTGGAAATATGTTTAGGTAATGGATCAACACCTGAATAAACATCAACGGTGTTAATTGAATCATCTGAATGTAAAGTAGTGAATGCGGCGAATGAAGCAATACCAAGACCCAAAGTGATGAATAATGGGGTATAATTATGATGGGTTGAAGAAGATGCTGTGAAATGTCTACAGACCGGTGTTTTAAAACAAGTAGTCGCTTTGATGAATGGTCTTGCCTGTTTGAAAGATTTTAATGGTAGTGTGCGTCTGTACATTGTTGTGTAGTTTGTTTGACGTAAAAGTCAGGTTATATATAGTATATTGGAGAGTGTTGGAATTTAAAATTTAATTAAGAAATAAATGAGAAATAAATGAGAAATAAATGAAAATAAATGAAAATAAATGAAAATAAATGAAAATAAATGAGAAATAAATGAGAAATAAAATAGTGGAATCGCATCCGATTGCCTAAAACGGCAGTTTTGTTTCCATTTCAGCGGGTTTGAGTACATATAAAAAGGACCAGGTTTCTCCATAGATATGATAACAGTTTGATCAACTTGTCTTTTTTCCTGGTTGTAACAATGAACAAATTCACAACTGCAGACACCATCCAAGTTTTTGGAGGACAATTATTAAAATTAAAACATGATTCAAGATCAACAAATACACCAATGGATGTGAATATTTATTTACCACCACAATATGAAAGTTGTGAAAATAATGAATTGCCAGTTTTATTATATTTAGCAGGATTAACATGTTCACCAGCAAATGGCAGTGAAAAATCGTTTTTCACGTCATATGCTGCTAAATATGGATTTGCGGTTATTTTCCCAGACACTTCACCAAGAGGTGCCAATATTGAAGGTGAAACAGATAGTTGGGATTTTGGAGTAGGAGCTGGATTTTATGTTGATTCATTAGTCAAGCCATGGAGTGAAAATTATAATATGTATTCTTATGTTATTGAAGAATTGCTACCATTAGTTAATGAAGAATTTAAGGGATTGGATGTTTTGGGTAATATTTCAATCACTGGACATTCGATGGGTGGATATGGTGCATTAATGTTTTATTTAAAGAATCCAGGATTTTTCAAATCGTGTTCAGCATTTGCACCAATTGCTAATCCGAGTATTGTACCATGGGGGGTTAAATGTTTTGGTAATTATTTAGGTGATGATAAAGAAGAATGGTATAAATACGATCCATGTCATTTAATTAAGAAGTTTCCAAAACAGAGCAACGATGCAAATATTTTGATTCATGTTGGCACAAAGGATGTATTCGAGTATAGGGATCATCAACTGAGATGTGAAAATCTAGTTGAAGCATCAAAGGGTACTGTGTTAGAAGGTAAAATTGACTTGAAGGTTGTTGATGGATATGATCATAGTTATTTCTTTATTTCATCATTTGCTGGTGAACACTCTGAGTTTCATGCTAAGTATTTGAATAAGCCGAAATGACTAGCTGTTAAGTTATGATTTATATAGTGGTGTATAGAAATTTATATTTGCATTTATATTTGCATTTATATTTGCATTTATATTTAGTTATTTATTTACATACAACCAGTTGATGACAAGATTTGGAGTATAAAGAGAAAGAGAAGAAAGGTTGAAATGGCACACACAACGAAAATTAAAGCTATGTGTATCAATTTTTCGTTTCTGGCGACGACAGAGGTGTTAATTTTGTCGTATGGTGGTAGGAAATCATCCTCGATGGTATCAGGAAGATGGTTGTTGCCCTGGATAGCTTCGAGGTATTTTGGAGGATTGTTATCAGGAGAGGCAGGGTGGTTTGGGATTTTTTGGTAGACGGCCTGGACGGAGTAGTCTTTAGGAGAGTACTGTTGCATGTTGCTGGGGTCGACGGAGGGGTCGTATTGCAGCTGGTGGTACGAGATGTAGTTGGTCATGGGTGGGGGGGGAGGGGAGATGATGTAGGTGTACAGATGAAGATGGAGATAGATTTGTGGATAAGAGATGGGGTTGAGAATTGAGAAATGCGAACTGAGAAAAGGAAGTACCACCTCCACCACCTCCTGCCATCTACCACTGCTGCAACCTACCACCATCAGCCATGAGTGACTACAGAAGACGCACCAACAACCACAACCACAACCACAACCACAACAACAACAACAACAACAACAACAGCCCACCCACCGCCACCTCCCCCTCGGACGAGCCCCCGTACGGCCCCGTCAACGACTTCAACGGGGCCAGCGTCCAGGCGCTGCTGAGCGACAACTTCAGAAAGAACGTGGACAGAGCCACCGCGTACCGCGAACCGCCCGCGGCGGGCAACGGCCCCAGCAGCAGCAACGGCGGGTTCACGGTCGTGGGCAGCGCCGGCCCTGGCTCGGGGCCTGGTTCGGGCGCCCACCCCAGCACCGGCTCAGGCCCAGGCCCAGGCCCCAGACGGGCGGGGGGCAGGGACCTGCTGGTGGAGCTGAGCAAGAGCCTGCACCGCCGGTGACCGTGCCGTGAACCCGCCGTGCCGTGCCCGTGCCCGTGTAACGCTGTGTAGCCAACACGCTGTGTAGCCAACAACAACACCCCCCCCCCCCCCAAGGGGAAAAAAAAAAAACCCCCCCCCCCCCTGGCCCCCCCCCCTGTTTCCCCGCCAAAAAACTTTCCAAAAAAAAG
>JAJLVO010000007.1:216702-280629 GCA_030564565.1 Pichia sp. NRRL Y-12830
CCCCCCCCCACCCAAGTGGAAAACAAAAAAAGTCGCGCCGTTCGATGGCCCGCCTCGTTGTTCCTCGAGCAAATCATCTGCAAAACAAAAACCTTCCACATCAGCGTATCCTACACGTCTTCTTCCGTAACTTGGTCAGTCAACCACTACTCTCTCCGACCCGTCCTTCGACCGCTCTTCACCACCCATGTCGCTCATTCAAGATACCCATCCCTCAATATCCTCCACACCTGCCTCCAATCCCGACTCCACAGCTTCCCATGCTTCCCATGTGTCCACCAACAGCAACAATCTAAAATTAAACCTGTCTCCTCGTTTCTTACAGGAGCCAATCAACATCTCCTTACAACCCCCTACTTCATCATCCAAAAGAGGGCATAGACATAGAAGATCTGCCGCAATGTCCGGGGATTTCGATATTTCCCAGTTCTTACAACCTCCTAATCAATCTGGTTCGAATTCTCCATATCTATCAAAATCTCTACCTGCATCTCCTATAAAGCATAATAATACTAATACTAATAATACTAATACTAATAATACTAATAATACTAATAATAATAATAATAACAACAGCAATAGTGATAATATAAAATCTATTTCCGATATCCTGGACTGTTCCTCTCCTCCACCGTCAAATGCTTATACAACTCCAACCTCAACTCCTTTAAAACTATACCTAACTGATGAAACAAGATTCTCAAATTCAAACTCAAATATACCTGATGCATTAATTGATTTGGATGCTATAAATACTACAAAATTAAATACTCCCCATTCAATTTCTTCCTCGTTACCAACTAATCTATCTTTCAAACATTCTTCTTTCATTTCATCTCCTAAAAAATCAGACATCATAATAACTGAAGAAATCTCTGAAGAAAACTCATTAAATTTTGACCTACAAAGTCCTTCATTAAGTAACCATAAAGCTAATGATAATGATATCGATATCGATATCGATATCGATAACGATAACGATTTATCCGATATTGATGATAATGATAATGATAATGATAATCATCATCATCATCATCATCAATATCATCATCAGCATCACAATATTAACATTAATAACCCTTCAAATAATAGTTATGAAAACTTGTTAAATTCTTCCTCGCCAAATCAATTCGATTACAATGCTGTTTTAATGTCCAAAAATCTAAACAATTCTTTAACTTCATTAACTAATAAAAATTCAACAAACTCTTCAAGCCATTCATTAACTTCAAATCCAAATATTAATAATAGCCCCTTTACAAATTTAAATACCCCTTCAATTTCAAGTTTAAAGGGTAAAGTAAGATATCAATCTTATTATAACAACTATAATAATAATCTCTCTTTAACTCCTTCAACTCCCAAAAGTAACCATAGTCATCATATTCATCGATTATCACATTCCATGTCTTTATCTCCAATTAAACCTTCCATCAAATCATCTCCCTTCCAATATCAAACTCTACAATATGATTTACATGATGATTTCCATAAACAAAATCATAATATATCTGAAGATGATGATGACGATGATGATGACGATGACGATGACGATGACGATGCCGACAATGAAAATAATGAACATTTAATTTTATCAAGGAATAAAGATTCAAACAATACTAATAATAATCTCAACATCCTCAACCTCAATAATAACAACTCTTCTTCAATTAAAATTTTATCAGATTCAAACTCAACCTTGTCAAATAATTCAAATTTAAAATTACAAGAAATTATTCCACCACAAAACTCAAAATCAAATCCAACATCGATTTCAACTTATTCCAAAGCATCAAAACATGAAAGATCATCTTCTTTGTTTTCAATACTATCAAAGAAAATCTCTCATCATAAAAGGAAATCTTCTTTACTAAGTAATTATTCTAAGAAATCTATTTCCTTGATTGAACAATCTAGTGATGAATTATTAGGATTGAATATAAATAGTCCAATAAATGATTCAACTTTAAATGAGGATTTTACCTTAACACATGATAATTATTTAGGTGAACCCGGTCCAATGGTGGAAATCGATTCAAATGATTTAAATAAATTTAATAATTCTAATTATGGAAGTTTAAGTCCCTCAATGTCTTTATCTACTCAATCTGCTAACCAATCTTTGAAGGAAAATTCAAATTCAAACACAAATACAAATACAAATACAAATACAAATACAAATACAAATACAAATACAAATACAAATACAAATACAAATACAAATACAAATACAAATACAAATACAAATACAAATACAAATACAAACACATCTAATATTAATACTAAAAGTCAAAAAAAAGGGTTGTTTGGATGGATAGTTAAATCTAAGAAAAGTCACAGTCATAACCATAACCATAATCATAATTTTAAACATAGTCATTCATTAAGTGAAAAGCAATCAAATTTGAAGTCTCATCGTATCATTTCATAATTCAACTCAACGATAATCCCAATTTAATAATCATACAAATAGTTTACATTTATTTTAATTTACATACTACTATTTTCACTCTTTTAGTCCACAATTTATGAATTTTAGCCACTCCTATTCTCTCTTTTTAAATCCTCATTTCCCTCTTTTCCTTCTCCTATAATCCGATATTTTAATAATCTCCTTTTGCATTTCTTATAAATACTTTAAATAAACTTAAAAAAAACATAAAAAAAACATAAAAAATAAAAAATTCATAAACCATTACCACTAACATTACCATTACTTAATCACCAGCAAACCACCGGCATTCTTAACCCTTTCACTAATTTTAAAATCATCATTAACAATCCAATTAACAGCCCCATCATTCTTATCATCTTCATTATTTTTTAAAATCAAAATTTGATGCTTTTTATTACTCAAAACATCTAGATTCTTACAAACCAATCCATAATCCATATTTAACAAATCTTTAATCTTATTCCCACTTAATTCATCAAATTCATCAAATAATTGTAATATCAATCCTTGATACATATTCACAATCAACGTAATAAAATCATCATTATTAGCAGATATATTAAACTTAATTTCATATTTAGATAATGAGTAGTCCAATCTTAAATTTAATTTAACTCTAGAAGCGTTAATTATAACTCTATCATTAATTAATGTGTGTTTCATCCATTTTTTATAATCTTTAATTATATGCAGTTCGTGTTTAAAAATGGCTAATTTAGAAGATGCTATTGAATTTTCATTTTCTGATGTTGGATCATAGATATTACTTATTCCTACTATTTGATATTTTTCTGATCCCTTGACCTTGTTATATTCTCGAAATTTATTATATGAGTATACTATGTCCTGTACAATTTGAGAAATTTCCTTTTCAAATTCATTATTAAAATAAATCTTATTTATTTCATCAATTTGTTTACCAAAATCCTCTTCACAATCACAAATATTAATCGCCAAATTGTCGTTATTATCAAACAAAGTATTTATCAATCTTTGAATCAATAAAGTAGAATAACGTTTCTTAAATCTTAATTTTTGATTCATTGTTAAATTCAAATATATTATCTTAAATGGTTCAATTAATTCATTTATTGACTTCTCCAACCTAATCCTATCTTTACTCTTTGGTATGTTCTTCAATTTATAATCCAGATAATATGTGTAATGTCCAATAAAATCTCTTTTAAATTTCAAATTCCAACTTGTGATAATCAATTTTACAAACTTATCACACAATTTTTCAATATTTTCATCTTCTTCCACATGATTAAAATCTTCAATTTGTATCAGCTTGGTTATCAGTTTCATTAAACTATCAAAATACTTCACCATTTCCTTTAATTTGTCTTCATTAACTACATCCATTGAATCAGAAACTTCATTAATAAATTTGTTGATTGAATTAACCCATATTTCTGATGATCCCCAGGTTTTGAATAATTCCAGACCAAGTGTTAAATTATTTTCACATATTTGTTTATCTGCAACATCTTCAAAAATTGCCATGTATGACAACGAAATTGAATTTACAAAATATAAATGATTAGATTGAAAGATTAACTTAATAGTTTCACAGAATGATGTTTGTGAATCAGGATCTAATTCACATAATAAATTTTCAAAATCTTGTAATTTTTTAAATATCGTTCCAAGTTTTAAAAATATCTTAAATTCATTATCTTTTATGTATAATTCCGTTTGTAAATTTTTACATGCTTGAATAACTGATTTATTAAGCATGTTTGATAATGATGGATCATCAATTGTTTTATTAATATATAATCCAAGATTGAAAATATTCAGAATTTTAGAATTATTTATACTAGTGCCTTTTGTTTCATCAACTAAATCATTCTTAAAATCTACTATTAATTGTTTAACTGTTTGGTTTGCAATTTTCATTTTCGATGATCCAATATCATATAATTTCTCACTATGATCATGTACATACCTCAAAAACAAATGGATTAAAAAGATACGTATTTCAGAAATCATATATCCTGATGTTGAAAACTGTTTAATTTTATCATACCTTGAAAGTGTTTGTTTAAGTCTTGGTAAATTTGATGTCTCTATTGTTATATTCAGACCATGGAATAAAGGATACATTATAATTGAAAATTTTTCAAATTCCCGACATAAGTGATCAAAAAATACAACAATTGGATAATATCGATAGTTGTGGAATGTCTTATCCTCTTGCTCTGATTTTTCATAAACCAAATCACATTTGGTAACCATATACGTATCTAACGCATTGTAAAACTCTTCTGTTAATATTGCTTTTTTCGTTGTTAATCGAAGTAATGATTTAATTACATTACATGATGGAATTAATAAATTATCATTTGGAATATTGGGATTAAGTATGGTACTGTATAAATATTTGTTTAATTCAGATACTTCTTCATCTGTATCAATTGATGTCAATGTTTCATTCCCTGCAAAATATCTTATTCTTGACTCGTTTTCACATTTGGTGATTCCATTAAGAAAACTCATTGTTGATTACTGACTAAAATTGGGGGAAAAGAACAATATCTAGTCTAGCATACACTCCACTTAAATCTGAACTTCAAAAAAAATCCGCTCTTTAAACAAAATAAAATCAAAGTCTGATTGCACTTGTAATGTAATGGATTAAAAATTAAACATGCATGCATCTATCAATCTTCACGTGTTTTCTCCCCTTGCGTTATTTTCATTAAACAATGAAATACATTAGTTTTTATCCTGATACAGGCGTCTTAAAAGATGTGGATTATCCAATTCTTAGTTTGAGTGATATTGATGATACAATCCCGTTGGAAGATGCCAAACCTGAAAAAAATAATACGGAGTTTGAAACCACGAATACAGAATCTAAAGAAAATAGTTCAGTAGCAAACAATACCATGCAACAAGATGATATTGAAAATTCAAAAATAACTTATGATGACGATCTGATATTAAAAGTTTTGAAAAAATCTTTGGATATGGTTCATCTGCATAGACAACGTCGTATGAGTTTGGAAAAGCTACGTTTACCTGAACTGCCTGAATATTTCCAAATTTCAAAAGATGGTTATAGACAGCTGAATAAGATATTATCTAAATGGCTAATTACAAGTATTGAATACTTTAAACCAGTTACGTCTAATGTGTTATTAATAATTAACTGGTTCACTACAAGCTTGATATATGTTGAAAACTCATGTAAGTATATTGATTTAAAGGATAATTACAACTGGAGTAAAAATGGATTATTTGAAACATTCAAGGTTGAACTTGGAAAGTTTCTTACGGATGTTGAAATATGGGAATGTGTTCAAAAATCTTTTAATAGTGACTGTTTACCTGCATTCAACAATGAACAGATTATGGAAGCAGGAAATAAAATTTTACTTAATTTTATCAAATCAATTGGATATTTTAAATCAATTGCAAGAGAGTACGGAATAAATTGTCATGAATTAAGTAAAATAAAATTAGACATTAGTAATTCAATAAAAGATTTATTAGATCATAATGGAATTCGTTTATTCTATTCTTTTGCCTTTGAGGCTCAACACTCCTTTGAAGATATTTATGATTCAAATATTGAATTTTTCAAGACACTGTTTGATTACTTAACAAAATCTGAAGAATTTTATGAGTATATACTTATTGGGTCTCATACGGTATCTACATTATTTAGAGCATATATGAAAAGGATAGGTTTCACGTTTGTTAAAAGTCCAGAAAATTTAAATATGATCAGGTCCTATTATTTAGGTCTTTTTACAAACGGAGACATGCTTTCTTCCGGTTGTTATGAATGTATGACAACTTTCATTCATGAAGCTTTGGAAATTGATTTTAAATTATTAAATGTAAATGAAGAGTTTTATGGAAAATATTTCAAATTTGTTTTTGATCAGATTCCAACAAGACATGTTGATCCTTTTTTATATAATCATTTAAAGAATTTCAGAAGATTTTTTACAGAATCGAATAAAGAAGAATTAACTAAGTATGTTACCAAAAGATTATTTGAATATTTTGATGAATCAATTCTAGATTTCAGTAAGTGCGATCAAACCTTAAGCTTGGCTAAATATGCTGAACTTTTTTTACCACTTGATGATTTATATGAGGATAATAAATTGAAAAATCATATTGAAAATGCACGGTCGTTACATTCATGCAAGGTCCCACGAGATGGTGATAACTGTAGTGACAGTAAGGATTCTAAGTCTTCTGATGAAGGCGTTTTTAATGTTGCACCATTTTATATGTTAGCTTCAAGTAACATACAATTAAAAAAGAATAAAAGATTGAAACATCCAGCAGGAGTGACAAAGGAAATACGGAAAAAATTACGCAAATTAAAAGTCTTAAAGCACAGCCTGCTATTAAATAATAATTATGAGCTTGTTGAATTAGATATGAATTTAAATGAGAGAACCGTGAAAATAACATGTTCTTCATTTGTTGCAACTATTTTATTGGCATTTCAAGATAATAATGAGATTTCATATTCAGATTTGAACAACCTAGTTGGAATGACACCAAATGCATTTGAACATAAAATTGATTATCTTAAATTTGAAAAGCTTTTAGTGAGAAAGAATGATAATATTCTTGCGTTTAATGAAAATGGGGAATTTCCGACATTGATGGAACTATTAGAATAAAACGAGAACCCTTGAGCTTTCCTTTCAATTTTCGATTCTAAATTTTCTCAAATTTCAAATTCTTATTTTCTCATCATCAACAAATGAAATTTTGGATTTTTTATTTTCATAATTTTGTTAATAATAACCGTTCATTTGATCCTATATTATCATGAGTACTTTTTGCCAATGCCATGTTTGAAAAGCAATCGCTCACTACATTACGACTGCATAGTTTACCTATCACATCGATTGAACCATTTTATTTGCCATCAACATTAACATATTCTATAATTAATAACAATGATATTGATAATGATAATGAAAATTCTAATGAAATACCAATCTTTAATCCAACTTTAATAACTGCAGATGAATCAGGATTGATCATATGGTGGAATTTAACAACACGTAGACCATTAGGTATCTGGAAAGCACATGATGATAGTATTATAAGTATCAAACAACTAGGTGTTGAATGGACTTCAACTACTCAAGGATACGATATACCTAAATTAAATGACTTATATGGATCATTGTTAACACATTCCAAGGATGGTAGTGTCAAAATTTGGAAGATGATTGAATTCTTAAATGATTCTAAAACTGAATTTATTTATACATCTGTTTTGAAAAAGAAAATTGATGATGATAAAAATATCAATACACCATTAAAACTCTTCGAATTACCTGTAAACACTTTAAATTATTCAAATATTGATATGAATTTCCGAAATTTATTAATTACTCCTGCAACTATAGATTCTGAAGGTTTTGATATTTATCAAATTGATTTAACTCAGCTAGAAGAATATAAAAAACTGAAAAGATTAATTCAAAATTATAAATACGAAAAAAAAATAAATGATGTGGAAGATGATGAAATCGATATGACAAAGAGGGTTGGGACAGGTGTGATTATGAAGATGAAATGGATAGATGATAAAACTTTCATAATAGGTTATGAAAATGGCAGTATTGTGATTTATAAAATTGAAGCAATGAATAAAATATCAAAAATTTATGAGGATGGTTCATTAAGTGGAAATCCAATCACAGCAATTAGTATTGATTATAAAAATAATAAAATATTATGGACATCAACTGGTAGTAAGGTTTGTATTTTACATAAATCCTTGGATAAACCAGCAAGTATATTTGAGACTAAGCATAAAGGTATAAATGATATCAATTATGATTCATACTCAAATAGTGTTGGATTAATTACGTGGGATGGGTATACAAGAATTTATGAGTATGATGATGATAAAGTATTAAAGTTTAATTTTAAGTTACGTAGACAAATACCAACAATCTTGAACTCAAATGAATTAGGAGATAGTAATGAAAATTCAATTCAAACACAACGTGCAAGTATATTAAATTTCACAAAAAGACAAGTTAATCCAAATTCAAATAATGAAATATTCAAAATTAACTATGCAAATGGTAGGTTTAAGAATATTGTTAGGAGAAATAGAGAGGAGGTATATAGTCAAAGGTGGATGTTTATTGGTTATCAAGACGGTAAAGTTTCAGTTTACTTAGTTAATTAATGATGGTAGTTTTTATAATTATTTTATATAGCGTTCATTATGAATTACTCACTTCTATTTTTACAGTATTTTTCAATTATTAACTCATCGGTCAATCCAGTATCAACCCTAGTTTTCAACGGTATTGGTTCACAATTATAACCGATTGCATCTGTTGAAGTTCTAAATATGGAATTAAAGTCAGTTTTTTCAGTTTTTTCTTGGAACCATTCATGATTAGCTGCTTGCTCAACAGTTAATCTCTTACTTGGATCGACAACCAATAATTTAGAAATTAAGTCTAATGAAACATCATTTATATTATCCCAATATGGTGAATAGAATGCAAATTTTGCATTTAATATCTGATCTCTCATTGAAGGTGGACCTAATTCTTCACTAAATGGAGGAAATCCGCATAAACAAATGTAAATTAAAACACCAACAGACCACATATCAACTGATTTATTATACTTTCTATTTATTGAATTAACTAAAATTTCAGGTGCAACATATGATGGTGTACCACATAAAGTTGTAGTGAATTGAAAATTACCTATAAATTTAGCCAATCCAAAATCTGCAATTTTGACTTGAACATATAATTCACCATCATCCCATGGATGATGTTTTGTATTATCAGTTGAAGGTATTATATTTAATAATATATTTTCAGGTTTTAAATCTCTGTGAATTATGTCTCTTGAATGTAAGTAATCCAAGCCATTTAATAATTGTTTTGAAATTTCTAAAGTTTCAAATTGATTCAATTTGCCCTTTTTAATGATTCTATTAAACAATTCACCTCCATTAACTTTCTCTAGTACCAAAAATGTAGTTAGATTTGAAATATTAATAGTTTCAATATAAGTGTTGAAAAACCCAACAATATTTGGATGATTTAAGTTTGTTAAAATTTCCAATTCTCTATTAAGTTGAGATAGCTGATTAATTTTATTAATTGAATTAAAGATTTTAACAGCACAAATTTGACCATCTTTTTTATTTTTAGCTTCTTTAACTTGTGCATAATGACCTGTACCCAAAACTTTATTTGTTAAAACATATTTATCAAAAAATGATTCAATGTTAGACTTAAAGGATGGTTCATATTTGATTAAATAATGTAATTCACAAGCAAAAGAAATTTTATCACCATCCCTCAACAATGAATTATTATCCTTACCAATTAATGAATTATTTATAAATGTACCATTTGAACTTAAATCTATGATATTAATTAAGTTTGTGTTATTAAAGGCCTTAAATATTTGAAATTTACAATGTATTGAAGAACAATCATTATTTTGGATAATTATATCATTATTTTTAGATTTTGACCTCCCAATAGATATTTCATTTTTAAAGGGAATTTTCAAATCTGGATATATAGGACTAAGACTTGTTAAAACTGCGAAGATGGGGGTATTATTGACGGTGTTATCATAGACGTTGATGCTGGCATTATTGTCTATTATTTTTGATCTTTTAAAGGATTCTTGAACATCGTTATTCCCAAAGGATACTTTAAGTTGCCTCTTTTTACCTATATCATTGGGCTCCATGTGTACTATTGATCATTAAAAAAAATTATTAAATCGAATGATAGATTGAAATTTGCCAGTTGATTTTAATAATAAAAACATTAGACAAAACGCGTTTCAAATATGCGGATGTATCGAATATGCGGTTGTATGATAACCACGAGTATGTAGATAATACAAGATATACGTAAAAGCTACATGTTTCTACTTAATCTTTTGAGCAACCTTCAACCGCCAGTTTATCGGCCATATCATTACCATGATTTCCAGAATGGCCCTTAACTTTGACGAATTCAACATTGGAATCATTTTGTTTAATTTCCTTGATTAAGGAACGGGATTTTTGGATTAAATCTTTATTGACAACATCAGTACCAGTTGAAGTTTTCCAGCCGTTTTGTTCCCAATTATTTGCCCAATTAGTAATTGCATCCATTGAATATTTGGAATCTGTGTTGATAACATAAGTTTTGGAATCGCCACCTTGACGTGATTCTTTAGCGGTTACTTCTAATGCGTGAGTGATACCTTGTAATTCACCTCTTTGGTTGGTTTGTTCGCCTGTAACTCTACCGCTGTGATTACGGGAATCATTTGGACCATAATATACACCATAACCAGCACGAGATAATCCTTGCTTTCTTGCCTGATTGTTCTTGGATGCACCATCTGTATAGATGTGAACTTCTGATTCGGAAGTTGAGGTAGAACTGGGGTTGGAGTTGGTGTTGTTGTTGGAGTTGGTGTTGGTGTTGGATGATGAATAGGATGGTGTAGAGTAGAATGCTGAGGAGTAAGATGACGATGACGATGATGGTTTTGAGTATGATGATGAAGATGAGGATGCGTATGAAGATGCTGGTTTTGATGAACTAGAGTAATTGCCAGCAGATGAATAGCTTTTAGAACTACTACTACTATTACTACTACCACCACTGGCATAAGCATTTGCCTCTGCCTGTGAATTGAAAGACTTGTATTGGTTACCACTGTATCCCTTGACTTGGGACTCACAGTCGGACCATGAGGTGTAAACACCATTGCTTCTTCCGTTCTTGACTGCGTAGTACTTCATTGAATTCTTGGACATCAACTTGTTGGTTTGTCAGATATAGATGGTTGGTTTAGTTTCATGTAACGAATCTCCCACCAGCTTTTCCCACCAGCTTTTCCCACCAGCTTTTTCCCCAGCGAATTACTAAGATGTTAAGATGACTCTTTCCATCTTTCTTTCTAACTAACTGCATTCTTTCTTGTTTGATTCTCTTTTCTCCACACAAAGATCACTAAACTGGAACTTTATAATGGCAGTCAAGGGATTGGGACAATTAGATCAACAGTACGACGCTAAAAACGTTAAGGTGGGTATTCTCCACGCTAGATGGAACTTGGTTATCATCAACGCCCTTGTGCAAGGTGCCATCTCCAAACTACAAGAAATGGGTGTATCTGAATCCAACATCGTTGTGGAAAGTGTTCCTGGTGCCTACGAACTTCCATTTGCTACCCAGATGATGTTCAAGAAACATGAGGTGGATGTGGTGATTCCAATAGGATGTCTCATCAAGGGTTCCACAATGCATTTTGAGTACATCTGTGATGCCGTGTCATCGCAATTGATGGCTCTACAGTTCACCCTCAACAAGCCTATTGTCTTTGGTGTGCTCACGTGTCTTACAGAAGAACAAGCCCTGCAAAGAGCAGGCCTCTCTCCAGGAATGCACAATCACGGAGAAGACTGGGGAGCGTGTGCGGTTGAAATGGTTTGCAAGTGGAAGTGAAAAATTTTATAATGGACTCTTTACTAGTTACTAGTGTATCTTCCTTCTGTAGTCAACTAGATCTCTCTATATTCATGTCGGACATTGACAACAGCGACTTCTACAGTTCTGACGATGACCAGTCTAAGGGCTTTGCGATATCTAAAAAGAAATCCACTTTATCAGATCTAGTTGCTCCAGATGGTGATAGTGGAAGTGACATAGAAGATCACAGTGATGATGATGATGATGATGATGATAACAGTCAACTGAAATCTGTTAAAAAAAAATCATCCACTTTCATAGACAAAGCTGCTAATGCTGATGATGATGATGATGATGATGATCAATATTTCGGTTTTTTAAGTGGTGATGAGGAAGATCAAGATAATGATGACAACAATAAAGAAAAGAGCAAACAAAAAGAACAAAAGCTTACCAGTAAACCTAAAGTCAAAAAACTCACTGCTGCACAATTGGCTAAAGAAGAAGCAAAGATCAAGAAATCTGGTGTTGTTTACCTCTCATCCCTTCCACCATATATGAAACCTCAAAAATTAAGACAAATAATGTCCAAATTTGGTGATGTTGGTCGTCTATTTCTTAAACCTGAAGATCCAAAGGTTTACAAATCAAGAATTAAATCAGGCGGTAATAAAAAGAAGAAATTTGATGAAGGTTGGGTTGAATTTGAAAATAAATCAAAGGCAAAACTAGCTGCTCAAACTCTTAATTCAAATATTTTAGGTGGTAAAAAGGGTAGTTTTTATCATGACGATGTTATGAATGTTAAATATTTAAAAGGTTTTAAATGGTTTGATTTAACCAATGCTCTTAATAAGGAAATTGAAGTTCGTGACTCTAAAAAACAAGCCGAATTATCTCAAGTTAACAAAATTAATAAGGCTTTCATCAAGAATGTTGAAACTAGCAAAACCATAAATAGAGTCAAAGAAAGTAAGAAAAGAAGTTCTGAAGATCCTGAGCCAATACGAAGAAATTTTAAACAAAGAAACGTTTCCACTAATAGAGCAAGTGCTGATTCTTCAATCAAGAGTAAATCCAGTAACATGAATAATGTTTTAAATAAAATATTCTGATCATATTGTGTAATTAATCGAAGATGAGCACCTGTTCATTCTTAGAAAGTGCCTGGATTGCTTCCCCTTTCTCCTACAAGGGGATGCGATACCGCTTCGTTATTGCTGGACCAGCGTGCATCAATCGTGTCGTGGATTATGTTCGGTATAGGTAATGTAGCCTTAGTCGGGTATGGCGGCCGGTACGCCTTTCAGAATGGATGCGTGGCTATATCTATAATACCGGGAATCAGTACATTCACCGGCCCGGCTTGTGTCGTAGCATTAATAACGTCTTATCTGTTTGTTGCAGGCCTGGCTGGGCTTGCTGTCGAAGGTGTTTCCGGCGTATTAGGTGGCACTGGTATCATGGCTTCTAATGACGCTAAGTTTACAGAGCGGGATTACACTGGAAGGTTCGGTGACATCGAGTTCATTGAGTATGGACATCATGCGAACTTGACGCATTACCACTCTACCTGGAGAAGTTACGGGCTTGATACAGCACTGTATTATGAGCCTCGTAGTGTGTTCCACTTAGTTGACGGGTACCTGCTAGGTACAAACGTTACTAACATGTATCAGCTGCCATAAGGTCACATTTCACTCGTGCAGCACGGTAATAATGCGTCGAGAGCCTTTACCTTACTTGATCAAGGCTTCAATACTACATCATTAAGTAAACATGGTTGGAATCGTGACGTGAGTACTGATCAATATAACAACAGTTTCAACGACGAGCGTCTGGCGGATCAGTATGGATTTAAGAGCCAATGATGCCATCCGCTTGGAAACAGTGAGACTATAAACCCTGTATACGACTGGGGCACTGTCAATGAGCTTGTATGTGACGAGACGTCTAACGAGCAAACCGGTAAAGCAGAAACTATTGGTAGCTTCGGCAGTAATTCTGCGTGGAGTGAGGTGGCGATATGTGATGGCGAAGTTTATTAGTAAATGTCAATGTAATACGGTACTATAGATAATTAAGCCCACACGCATTATGTAGGTTAATTAGTTGACTTGTTGTGTAGGTTGATTCAATTAAATAATATGAATAAAATTATGGCTCATGAAAAATCATAAAAAGACCAAAAAGGAAAACATATCTCGTAAAAACTCGATTCTCACTAATAAGTGCAGCCACTCAACAATAACTAACATTGTTTTACTTCTAGCATGATCTTAACACCGCTTAACCAATACCCATAACATATGCTTCCATAGTAGTATGTTTAAGGGAAGATCAGGCCATTACCACCACATCGTTTGAGATTAGTATAAAAACGCACTTGAAGGCCCTAATTTCTATAGCTTTGTAAAACAATTAAAAAAAAGGAAATATAGTACAATTAATAATATAATATAACAGTATAAAGTATAATTAATGTCTTTGGATATAAACACACACCTTCTATGTCTTGTTTATCTGAAGTACAGTCAATACATTAGTATGTCATAAAAATCATCTATTGTATCATTATCAATCTCTCTTATTTTACCGTAGAATAAATCAATGTGAAAATCTAATGTTTCCTTTGGATTATACTTCATGTGTCTTCTTATATACATATTGATTCTACTTTATATTTGAAGTGTATCACACCAAGTATATTTATTCAACTACATTTATGAAACTACATTTTTTCGAGCTCGTTTAAAAATAAATTGAACCAATCAAGCTAGCTCAAGTACATTAAACTAAGTACAATAAATCAAGTACATTAAACCAAGTACATTAAACCAAGTACATTAAACCAAGTACATTCAACAAAATTAGATCAGTACACTAGGATTATTGACATGCATTACTCGAAGTACAATAAATGTAATAGATAATAAATCAACAGCTTGATAAAATTTTCAGATTTCACATATTTTATTTTTCATTTTCATGTTTTTTAGCTTTTTTATTTTTTTCTTTTTCTTTTTGATTTTTTCAATTTTTCATTCTTAAAGACTAACTTTAACTATAAACTATAAACGGTTCATTTTATCATTAGTTTACTTTCAGTAAATCATACTCTTTATAATGTTGGCAGCACGACATACCCTTTGTGTATCCAAATCCTTCATTTTTAAATATGCTAAATTTTCTACTTCAACTCCAATATTTAGAGCACCATCAAAATATAAATTAAAAAGAACAAAACTATCACCAAATGAAAGAATTAAAACGCCTGAAGAATTGTTTTATTCTGCTTCAAATGTTGATATTGAAAATTTAAGGTCTGATGTAACTAAAAGAAACACTTTAAGATATATTCAACCAAATAAAAAATGGATTAATGAAGTTTTCCCAAATTTATCATTACCTGAATTCTTTGATTTTTCTGATACACAATCAAATAGAAATTATATTAAAAATCAATTGATTAAAAATTATGGTGATATTAATGAAAATTTTAAATGGTTTGATTTCCAATTTAATGAAATTTCAATAGGTGATATTGTTGATCTGTCCGGTAATTTTGAAAAATCAGATTTAGCTATTATAATAGAATTACCAAAATCTCCTGATGATCCCAGATATACATTACTTAATTCATATGGTGAAATTCAATTTGTTTCAAGATCTAAAATGGGATTAAGACTTCCGAAAATTTTCCCAAAAGAATGGTTTACAAACTGTGTTTATAATGAAGAAATATTTTGGAATGACGATGATACTGATATTACTGATATTATCCCCGTTGGTAAACCAAAATATAAATTAGAAGACGTTATAGATAGAAATAAAATTTTTGAAAGTGCAATTGCAAGATCAATCATTGGAGAAAATGCTGCCAGTACTTATATTTTACCATCGCTTTTATCCGGTGTGATTTCTGAAGTTTTAACAAGTATGATTACTGAATCATGGAAAAAATTACCTGATATCAATATTAAATTAGAAATCTTACATAATGTTTTACAAAGTAATGAATCTCCAATTCAAGTAACTTTATATCAAATCTTTAATTCTGTTGAAATAACAGATTTACAGGTTTTAATCAAAAATTTCAAATCTCAAAAACCTGAAGATATCAATAATGCTTATAAATTACTATTTAATTCAATTGCAAAACCATTATCAATCAATAACCAATATGATTCAATAAGTTTAGGTAAAGAATTAATTGGTAATGTCGATTTGGCTCAAAATGTAAATTCAATAAATTTCTATGCATTTATTCTAAGTCTGAGAAAAAATAACCAATTATATTCTTTTGATTCATTTGCCAAATCTTCACCATATGTTATGGTTTTACCATTAAATAGAATTGTTAAATTTAATCATTTAGTTCAATCTTTTAAAAATAACGAAAACTTATATGTTGATTTAGCAGATTATATAACATATAAATTAAAAGATAGAGAAATTGATCCAAAAAAATTTAGAAGTATTAAAAATCAACATTATGATACATTTATTGAATTATTAAAATTGTATTGTTCAGGATCAATTCAAAATTCAATCCTTGAATCGTTTGTTATTAAAATTATGAGATTCATACCAAACTATAAAAATTTAGATATCACAAGTTCTGTTGTTTATGATTTATTATTGAATACAAAGGAAATTAAAAATACTGAAGGACCAACAAAATGGTGGGATAATGCAATGATACCATTCAGTGGTGTGTCAATCAAATCTGATTATGAACAATCATATTATAATTCAATTAATAATGAAAATATAAATGATTACATAAATTTGAATAATGATATTGAATCCAATAGAGAACAATTTGATGATTTAATTTACTGCATTGACTCAGAAAATCCTTTAGAAATTGATGATGGTATTTCAATTAAAAAATTAGATAATAATGATGAGTTCTTAGTTAGTACCTTTGTTGCTGATCCATCATCTTATTTGGAGACTGATTCATTAATTTCTAAAATTGCCTTTGATAGAGGTTTAACTTTATATTTACCTGATTTATCAGGCATTGATTCCATCAGTTTATTACCTACTGAATTTGGTCAGAGTATTCAATTAGGTAACTTAAATAAATTAACAAGAGTTTTAAAAATTTCATTTAAGTATGAAATTAAATCAAAAAAATTAATTGAATTAGAAAATGGTGGTATTTCTTTTGGTTATGCGAAAAATTTCATCAAGGTCGATTATAAATCAGTCAATAAAATATTGTCTCAATCTTCAGAAACTGACAACATTCTAAGTTCAAAGACAAAGGATACAACATTTACTAATGATCAAATGAAGGAAGATTTAGTAAATTTAAATAAAGTTTCAGCAAATCTCAATGAAATTGCAACCTCAAATGGTAGAGTTTCATTGTTTGATAAAATCAATATCAAAAAAGAAATTGATAATTTTGAAGAAAATGAAAATAATCAAATTAAATTAAATTTTAAAGATATTTATAATGACGATACGATTAGTTCACAATATAATAATAATGTAAAGTCAGAAACTTTAGTTTCTGAAATCATGGTTGTTTCTAATAATTTAGCAGGCAAATTTTTTCAAAAAAATAAAATTCCAGCAATTTACAAAACTCAACAACCACTAGAAATGTCTGAAGAAATTTTTAAATTTTCAAATGAAATTGTTAATAAAAAGGATACAAACTTCAAAGATTTAACTTTATATCAAGAATATTTAACAAAATCAACCATTTCCCCAATACCTAATAAGCATGAATTTTTAAATATTGAAAATTACGCAACTGTTACATCTCCATTACGTAGATTTTGGGATTTGGTTAATCATTGGCAATTACATTCATTTATAAGTAATGGTAAACCATTATTTTCACAAGAACAGATAAACTATTTATCATTACAATTAAAATATAAAGATGAATTAAATTCTAAAATTTCAAATAAGATTAATGGATTCTATACATTTAAAGCATTAAAATACTTGCAAAATAATAACCATAATATTAAATTCAAAGTTATAATTACTAAAAAGCCAAGTGAATCAGGTTTAATTGAAGTTATAATGTTAGATTATGGTGTCAGATGTATTTTAGAAACTAATTGGTATGCATTGAATAATAGTAATGGTGCTGATATTATTCCTGGTAAGAAATTTTCAGAAAATCTAGAAATTGGTGATTTAATTGAAGATACGATGATTAAAGATATTGATTTATTAGATGGGTCAATTTTATTAACTAGTGAAAGTGTCTAATTTAGAGGTACTTTGTCTTTTTTCCTTCCTTGTATATAATTTATGTATTTATAGCACTCACTTGAACATATTTTAAGAATAAAACTTAATATTTAATATTCCAATAGTTTTATCAAATGATATATTTTCAGCAACTGAAAATTCTACTTTCTTTTGAAAATTTGACTTAGAGGTATTAATAAATTGTTCATGAAAGATATTGTTGAGATGAGAATCTTGAATATCTAGCCAGAGCTATGAGTTGACTCTGATGTTAATAATTTACCATAGAGCGACAGATATTCTAGATGTTTCTAATTATCTCACTTATTGAAATATATTTTCTAGATGTCGTTGCCTATATAAAGAGCACGACTTCCCTCTTGTAGTTTACTTATCTAGTTTTTTGTATAGCTACTTTAATTACCAGTTATCATATAATCTTAAGTATACTGTCAAAGTCAGTTACAGTACAACAGATATCATCTTTACTTCTTCACGTTCCCTCGGGGGACCAGTTCGGTGGAAGAGGAATTAGACAAACAAGAAACATCAACAGTAAGAATGAAAGCTTCAGCAAATCATCAGTAGTGATCGTAGTGTTGACCCTCACGGGAAGATTTGGAGCATGCGCTGCGTAGAATGGCCCAGTTTCTAGGACATAAATTGACAATTACATAATAAAGTTTAGTCAAATATAAATATGTACCTTATAATAGGAAATATTGGCAGCTTGGCCGAGTGGTCTAAGGCGTCAGGTTAAGGTCCTGGTCTCTTCGGAGGCGTGGGTTCGAACCCCACAGCTGTCAATTACTTTTGTTTATTTTTCTTTTTTAACTCAGCCATTATAAGCAGAATGTGTGATAAAGCATCTGTGTTGAATCATAAATTCCCATATTATTGCTGGTTTTGATTATATAGTACTGAGTGAAAATTGGTTTTTCAGGCAATCAACCCTTTGGCTTTTGATAATTGAAGAACAGACGCAGATGAAGTTTCAATTTTTTATTCTTAATTAGGATTTTATTTTTTGGGGAAATTAGAAATTAAGTAGCAATCCAAAAATTTAAACTACTTTTTTAAGTTATAGAAATTAAAACTTAATTTTTTTTTACAAATCCCACACAAAAAATTGTCTAGTCATTTTATAAATTGAGTAAATAATATTTAATAAAGAAAAGGATCGAACATCAGCCATCTTGGAAGGCGTTAGTGTAATTTGCCTTGCATCCGAAATAAGAAACGAGTTTTGTATGAACGGTGTAAATTTCGCAAGGATCCAAATTGCACATTTTCTGCCTTTGTTTCCTCATCTCGGCAGGCCAAGAAACACGGAGTCAGTGTAGATTGAGTAATAAATATGGAAGTCAATTTATATTTCATTTATGAGTTGATGTGAGCTCACCTGTGTCTGCAATTCCAAATATTCCATCGGCTTGGGTTAGCGTTTTGGGTTTGATCGTTTATACGCATATACCATTTAATAACACCCATTTCTGCATTGATATCACTTCAATCTCTTCCCTATTCGTTCTTCTTAATAACTTCCAATTACAGACAATGTCCACCCAACCCTTTTCAAGATCTGAAATAGAATTGCCAATCATTGATTTATCAGATTCCTCTGATTCAAATGCAAGGAAGCTGATACATGAAGTTAAAAAACATGGATTCTTATTAATAAAAAATCACCTTCTCGATAAAACAGATATTGACGGATTATTCTCAGTTTCAAAACAATTTTTTACTCAATCGAATGAATACAAAAATCGATTCCCAATAACAATCGAAAACGATGGTTATGTTGCCCCGTTCGTAGAAGACTTACAACAAGATGGTACAGGTAAAGGTGATAATAAAGAAGCTTTTAATATAACACACTTCAGTTTATCAAATTTCAAACCAAATCAACTATTACCTGACACATTTGCAAATAATTTAGCATTTATTTCGTTGTGTTTGAGGAAATATTATGTTACTTCACATATAGTTTGTAGAATGTTAGCAGTAGGTTTAGAAATTAAAGATAGAAATGGTTATCCAAATCCTGATTTTTTCGTTAGAGCTCATGCCTTAGATAAGGCAACTCATTCAGCTTTAAGATTTTTACATTATTCCAAACCCGATGAAGAATCTAAAGATGTGAATTTAGCAGGTGCTCATACTGATTATGGTTCCATGACTTTTGTTTTACAAAGACCAAAATCTGGTTTACAAATTTTCAATGAAAATGAATGGTTTGATGTAATCATACCCGAACAAAATGATGATAATGAATTGATGCTTGTTCATATTGGTGATATTATAAGTTTTTGGACTAATGGTTATATAAAGAGTACTTTACATAGGGTGAGATCAGTGAATGAAAGAGACTCGGTTGTTTTCTTTTGTCATCCATCGGATCAGAGTTTACTAGAGCCTGTGAATTCTGCTAAAATTAAAAAGTTTCATGGTAAGTCTTTTTACTTAGACCAAAATGGGAACCCATTAACCGCTTTGGAACATTTTAAAACCAAAGTGGAGGAAGGTTATAATCGTAAAAAATAATTCGTTAGTGGTTTTATAAAAGTTATACTTTGTAAAAGAAAAGACAGGCCTCAAAGGATTTATTGTTAGCTGCTGTTTATTAGTTGTTAGTTATTAATAGTCAATTGTCCTTCCTTTGACTTTCTTCCTTTTTCAAAAATCTGCAAATATTCAAATTTTCAAATTTCGACTTCAGATTGAAAAATCAAGATGTCAATTCTTCATAATTCATAATTCGCCACTATCGGTCTATTTTTTTCTTTAAAACATATCTCTAATTTGCAAATAAACGTGTATTAAACAATGGCAAAGAAAGGCGGTAAGAAAGGAAACTCAGAACCAATACAACAACCAGATTCAGATTCAGATTGGGATGATGGTGCAAAGAAACCATCAAAGAAACAATTAGAATTGCAAGCAAAAAAACAAGAACAGGCAGATAAAAAGAAAGAACGTGAAGCATTACTTGAAATGGAAGAAGGCTCAATCAAAACCAAAAAGGGTGGTAAAACTAAAAGTCATAAAAAGGGTGATTTAGATGATGCATTGGGTCAATTTACTTCCAAAAGTTCCATCAATGCTGATGGTTTGGATGATTCTTTAGCGGCTTTAACATTATTGAAGAAGGATGCGATCACTAATAAAGATCTGGATAGACATCCTGAAAGAAGATTTAAAGCTGCTTTAGCCGCTTACACTGAAAGAAGATTACCTGAGATTAAAAAGGAGAGCCCAGGTTTAAGAAAACAGCAAATGGAGCAACTAATTTACAAAGAATTTCAAAAAAGTGAAGAAAATCCATTTAATCAAGAAACTAATCTGGATTTCAATGCAAATTCTGAAGAGGTTTCTGATAAAAAACGCGAGATCCGTGATAAAAGATCTAAAAAGTTTGAAAAATAACACTTATAAGTATTGTCATATTCTTTATGTAATATAAATTTAGTAAAAACACAAATTATAATTTTTTTATAAACATACAAGTAATTATAGAAATTATACACAACTTGGATTAGTCAGTTTTCACCTAAAACAATCCATCATTGTCATAATCATCTTCATTTTCAACAATTGTTTTAGATTCTTGAATTTTACTATTTCCTTCGGCCTCATTACTACCATCTTGTTCTTCTTCTTCTTCTTCATCATCCTCAATAACATTTTTCTTTCTTTCAACCTTGCTGTTATCTTCTCCTTCACTACTCTGAGCATTTTCATCATCATCTTCTTCATTATCATCCGCTTCGCTGAACTCTGCTTCTTCGTCACTATCGGCAATAAATTCTTTAGACAGCTTACTATTCTTTTGCGATACCTTAGGCGTTTTCATCTTCTTTTTACTTGGTTCATCACTATCCCCATCAACATTTTCGTTTTTCTTCTTTCTGCCCCTCTTTTTCTTTTCCTTTTCTTCAGGCTTATCCAATTGATCCATATTATCCTTTTCTTCTTCCATCCTTAATAAATTCCATTCAGATTGTTGTTGCTCAAGCTCTTTTCTTTCAGCAATCAACTTTTCTTCAACCCTTTTACGTTCCTCTTCAAGCTTTACTCTATTTTCTAATTTCATTTTTTCTTCTTCTTCCTTTATCTTTTTTGCTTCTCTTAATCTCGACTCAAACCCTTTTTCATGTTCCTTTTGTTCATCAAGTGCCTTTTCTAGTTGTTTTAATAGAGTGCTACCCATTTCAGCTCTTAATTTCAAGTCTTCAGCCGGATATGGTGGATGTAAGGATTTGTCATCCGACATTAATTTTAAAACAATAATTGCATCCTCTAAACCTTTAATTGATTTTTCGAGATCTTCCATACTTCTTTTTGACGCTGGCAATTTTCTAATGAATTCAGCAAGTTGATATTCAATGTATGTAATGTTAAATTTATATGCTGGAATTGGATTTAATTCATATGATTCATTAACATACTTACACGCAGTTTTAAAATAGTCCAAATTCTTTTCATACATACCCCTCAATAACCACGCCCTTGCAAAATAATTCAATAATCTTGCATCTTTACCATTTGTAAATCTATTTAATGCTAATTCATAACTTTCAATTGCTTTTGCAAATTGTTTTAAATCTAGTAAACAATGTCCCATATTCAAATACACTGTTATATCATTCAATGAATCTCTAACTTTTCTAAAAATTTCTAGTGCCAAACCATTCTGTTTCTTTTCTGCAAAGATAATTGCAATACCTTGCGCAGCGTATGCATTCTTAGGATCCAAGTTTAACACTTTTTGATACAACTGAGCAGCACGAATATAATACTGATCTTTCTTTTGTTGTTCTTTAACTTCCCTTGCTAACGCGCAATAAACATTTGCCATTGAAATCAATGCATAACAATCATGTGAAGTAAATTTAGTTAAAGTTTCTCTATGATGCTCACTCTCCAAGTCCTTAGATTTATCTTTATTAATACCATGTTTTGAACCAAACTTTTTCAAATACCAACCATAAAATGATCTGACTTCTAAATCATCAGATTCTTCTTTCAATAATTGTTGAACTTCTTCTTTAACATTTTTATCTTCTGATAAACATGCAACTGTCAACCACCTAATTTTTGCATTAACATAATGTGGACATTCTTCGAGAATTTCTTTATAAAGTTTCATTGAATCTTGGAGCTTTTCTTTATTATTACTTGATTCTTCAGCCCTTGCAATGTTATATTTCAAAGTAATTTCTAATGCCTTTTCAGTAGTTGGATCTTCAACATATTGAGATTCAATGTTTGAAAGTGCTTTATTAAAGTATTCTTCTGCCTTGGCGACACGATTTTCTAATAATGAAAAGACACCTATATTATTAAATAAAATACCTGATATTTCTTCATCTGTTTTGCCTGAAAGCGACTCTTCAGTTTTAGCCTTTAACAAATATTCTAAAGATTTGGATATGTCAGTTTCCTCGTAAAGATTTGCTAGTATAATTAGTGCAGGTACAGAAACTGATTCATTTTGATCATCTGCAATTTTAACATACTTTTCTAAATATACAATTGCCTTTTCTTTAAATTTTAATACTTTTGAATAAAGCATACCTAATGCATAAGTGACTTCTAAAATTTTCGAATTTAAATCTTGAACTTTCTCTAGAGTTCTGATTGCATCATTAAATTCACCTCTAATAACTAAGCATTGTGAATAACCAACTCTCGCTAATGTATTATTTTCGTTTTGTTTAATTGAATCTGAAAACATTTTTTGCGCTTGTAATACATCATTTGATAATAACTTACATCTTGCCATCCAAAATAAAGCTTCACTCTTGATAAAATTTGTTGCAGATTTGCTACCTAATAATTTATTACAAATAATTTGAACAACATCAACTTCACCTTTTGAAAAATAATAAGATGCAAGAATAATTTGGATAACTTCATTTGATGGATCTTCCTCATAAGATGCTTTTGTAAAAGACATTGCTTCTATATATTTAACCTTGAAATCACTATCAGAAACAGAATTTAAGAAACAATCATCGAATTTTGCAATAGAAATTAAAATTTTTGCCTCTAAGTTTCTTTCTGGATTAACCTGAATAGAATTTTGCCATGCTTGATTTGCTAAATCTTTTCTTTCAAGAAACCAATAACAAAGACCTATACCAATTCTTGGATCTGGTCTTAAAAGTGGATTTAATTGCAAAACTTTTTGAAACACTTTTAATGCTGCAAGATAATTTTGTCTATAAAAGTACAATTTACCCTTACCCATTAAAGCATAGCAATTCCGAGAATTGTGTTTTAGTAATAAATCAAAATTTCTAGATTCTTTTTCAAATTTGGTTCTTTTACCTTTATTTTGCTTAGTTGTTAAGGATAAAACAGCTTCTGCCAAAAGATTATAATCAGCATTTGAGTTATTTGAAAAATTGGAAGCTTTAATATTAGAACTCGCAAGTTCAAATGCATTTGAATCATCAAATAAATCTGCCTTTAGGATATTTAACCAAGCTGAAAAATTATTAATATCAGAAAATTCCTTTGCAGAATTTCTGATAAATTGAACTTTTAGTGCTTGTTCAACAACACTAATTGCTTCTTCAATTTTACCTTGATTTGCATAACCTTGTGAAACTAACATCCAATACTCAGCTGGGCATTCTTCATTGCTCAATAAAACACACAATTCATTAGAATCATCTGGTAAATCTGAAATATTATCAATAACAACTTCTTCTCCTTCTTCTTTCAAAGGAATTGTGATTGTGGAGCTTGTATATTTCTCCTTTAATTTTTCGTCAGGAATTTGATCAACATAAAACTCAGAATTAAGTGGAAGATCATCATCCACAACAGAAACAACGGCAACCTCCGTCTTTTGAGAGCTCATTTTGTCTTATATCTGTTTCTTTTTTTTCTCTCTTGTATACCTATTATCAAGCTTAGCTGTTGTCATTCTCTCATAAGAAATTCTTGATTTGAGAAAAAATGAACCCGTGCACCGCATAAGTTCCTCTTTAGGAAATGCTATTTTTTTACTTCATGAATTTTTTTCCTAAACCCAATTTTTAAAGGAAAAAGCTGGGTGAATAGGATAATCAAAACTCCAATGTCTACTGAAACTAAGAAAAAGATTTTACATAAAGATGTTCAAAAGATAGTAAGAATTCATGTTGGAGGAATATCCAAAGAATTAGCCCAAAATTTATCTGACTTGGAAAATAGATTTTCCAAAATTGGTCCTGTTGAAAAATCACTTGAAATACATGAAAAGTCAGTTTTAGAATATAGATTTGCTTATATAACAATGAAATTAAACAAAGCTGAATTTTCTAAATTGAAGAAAAATTGGGATGGTGTAAAATTTAAGGGATCTAAATTAACTATTGCTGTTGCTAAAGATGATTATCTAAAGTTATGGGAAAAAGACTTTAAACGTCAAGATACAAAGATATTAGATAGGCAGAAAAGAGAAGCTACCGCAGCTGAAAGAAAAATTAGAATTGCTGAAACAAACATGAATCCCTTTAAAATGGCCTTAGTTACTAAAGGCAGATTTAGGAAAACTTCAAGGAAGACTGATTTGAAAAATTTAACAATTAGAATTAATATCAACGGTAGATTGAAAATCATTAAGTGTAAAAAGAATAAATTATGGGGTGTTGATAAAAATAGAAAGATTAAAGATTTAACGTATAGATTTATAGCCGGCGAATGGAGAGATGGTAATGATCATGTTGTTGACAGATTGTCTGATAAGGTAATCATTTTTGATAGTGGTATAACTATTGAAAGCAAAAATGAAAAAAACAAAGTTCTAACAGACGAAGCACATCAAGAACTTTTAGATGAACAAAATAGAACCAATGAACTTCTAGCAACTATGCTTGGGAAATATGATTTTGATAAACCACTTGATCTCGAAGATGATGATAGAGAAATTGAAACTGGTTATGATTATGAACTAGATCATAATATTTATGAAGATAATGATGAAGATGCCAACGAAAATGAAGAACTTACTGTGGATTATAATAGAATCCCGGAAAAAAATTGTATTCATCCATCTCGTGAAGAGCTCGTTCAACAATATAACCAACAAGCTAAAGTCATTAACTTTGATGAAGAAAAAGAAGATGCTGATGACTTTTATAATAATTTGAGACCACAAAAGGATCATATGGAAGAATATATTAACAATAAAAGTAACGAAGATGATAATGATGAATTTACTTCAGAAACTAAGTTTATTGAAGCTAAAGAAAACAGTCAAGACAAAAAAGGAGAAAAAGAAGAAGAAGGAGAAGAAGAAGAAGAAGAAGAAGAAGAAGAAGAAGAAGAAGAAGGAGAAGAAAAAGAAGAAGAAGAAGAAGAAGAAGAAGAAGAAGAAGAAGAAGAAGAAGAAGAAGAAGAAGAAGAAGATGATGATGATGATGAATTTATTCCAACTTTCGGTAAATCAACAACAGATTCAAATGAAAATAATACAACTGAAAAACTTAGAGCTTTATTAGATACTTCAAATGTGGAACAAAGGGAAAAACCAATTGACACCACACTGAAACAGGATAATGATACAGAGATAGTTTTACCATCATTAAAAAGGACAAGAGATTTAGGTCTTTTTTTCTCACATTTTGATTCTCCCTTCTTAATTGCACAAACCCAAATTAACAAATTAAGACAATTAAGAATAAATGAAGAACTGAATTACGATGAATGGTTTTGGAAGAATAGAGGTGAATTAAACAGAGAATTTAGAAGACTTCGTAGAGACGTTTTACGTCGGAATAAAAAGAAGGCGAAAACTGCCGTACTTATTTAATTTTTTTTAACATAATATAAAAGATTATAAAACAGAGTAAAAAATAAAATAACAGATGAATTAAAAAAAAGAAATATATTTTGAATTATGAATTTTGGTTGCACTTTTTGTTATCATAATATTTTTCTTCTTTTTCTAAATAATAGTTTATTTTTTTTGCTTGAAAATTTATTGGGAAATATTAATAAAATTGAAAATTGTAAGGTTTAGTAGCAATTTCTAAGATTTTAAGTTTTAATTAAATTTTTCATGTTCGGGGAAACTCTTTTCATAGTTGCAATAAAATCTTCAAATGTTCTATGATTTTCATGTTTTTGCGTGTTACCATTCATTAATTTGTCAAATTGTTTAGATTCTGACATTAAGTAATAAGCACCCCCCAAAACGCAAAAAGTGCCAAAAGACCAAATCCACACTTTAACAATAGTTACAACATCATTCCAATTTTGAGACCACCAGCCAAATAATGCAAAGCAAGTTGCAATAATATCGACAATCAAAACAGCAACGGATAATTGCCATGATGGAATTGAAGACCAAAATGGACCAACTGTTCTTGTAATAAAAATCAACCAGTTTTCAGTTAGGGAAATTTGCAAAAACATAACACCATCAATTGACCAAAGTTTTCAATAATACCACCCTTAGGTAAAAACACTGTAGATAAAGTTAACCAGGAACCAATTGCTAAAATGACACCAAGAATTAATGACATACCCCACAATCTTGGTATATTCCACTTTACTGGAGTTTGGCTAAACGGTGCATTATCATAAGCAATTGCTAAAGTTGCAGCATCAGCAAAAATTGCAATAAAAACAACTAAATTGATATCTAATGATTCATTTAAAATAGCAATCCAAAATCCAAAAAAAATCTCTAAATGTAAGGACAAGGCAATTCTATACACAACGTAAGAATACATTCTGTGGAAAATTTGTCTTGAAGTTTTTAAAGCATCGATAATTGCCGATAAGTCAGGAGCAAGAAAGACGATATCAGCAGCAGACCTAGCAGCATCAGAAGCCCCTTCAACGGCAATACCAGTATCAGCTTTTTTCAATGAAGGAGCATCATTAACACCATCACCAATCATTGCAACTAAATATCCTCTATTTTGCAAAGTTTCAACAACGTTATATTTATGCTGTGGGAAAACTTCTGCAAAACCATCTGCATTTTCAACAAAATCAGCCAATTCGGAACCTTCAATATTACCCCCATCACCCAAGCCTAATCTTTCAGCATCAAAAATTTGATCACCCAAACCTAATTGTCTACATGTTTCCTTTGCAATGCCAACTGGATCACCAGTTAACATTTTAATCCTTACACCTATTTTTTTTAGATTCGGAAACAGTTTCCGCAGTATCATCCCTTGGAGAATCCATACCTGGCATAATGCCCAAGATTTCCCAGTGTGCTTCAGCTCTCTTCTTAGCAACACGTAAAGTTCTAAAGCCTCGTGAAGCAAATTCTTCCACTTTATTTTGATAATCTTCCAAAACATCATCAGGAATTGGATGATTTTCAGTAACTGTTTTTAAAACAAATAATGGAGCTCCTTTGATACAGATAATATGTTTTCAGATGAAGATTCGACAATTGCAGTCACTTTCTTAGAAACAAGATCAAATGGTTGAAATTGTAAAGTTCTGTATTTTTTCATTGCAGCTTTTGCGTTTGGATAATTGATTAATGATTTTAAAAAAGCCTTATCAATTGCATCCAAACCACGTTTCTTTCTAGAAGCAGCTAAACACGCAGTCAATATTAGCTCATCAGCTTTAATACCAGCAACAGTATATGGCTCATGTAATAATAATTTTTCTTCGTTAAAGTGCCTGTCTTGTCTGAACATAAAATTTCAACACCTGCTAAAGATTCAATTGCAGATAATTTTTGAGCAATTGCCTGTTTTTTAGCCAAACAAACAGCACCTACAGCAATGGTAGTGGTTACAACAGCAGGTAAACCAACCGGGACATCAACAATAGTAATAGCCAAGGTGAATCTCAAAATCCTAACAATTGGGCTTAATCTGTAAAAACATGCACACCAAACTAATAATAATGTAACAACAACTAAAACTAATAAAATTGTACCAATACCATTCAACACTTCAGTAAAGTGACCTTGGTTACCGGATGCCTTATTAACCAAAACAGCAGTTCTACCAACAAAGGTACTATCAGCAATTGCAGTAACAATCATAAAGCCTTTACCTCTTTCAACAGTTGAGGATGAAAATATTGGATCATTAACGTGTTTATCAACCGCTAAAATTCACCTGTAATCGCAGATTGATCAATTTGCAAAACGCAATTTGCAGTAGCCAATCTACCATCTGCTGGAATAATAGTACCATCTTCCAAGTGTAAAATGTCACCCGGAACAACTTCATTAGCAAGAATCTCAACTAAATCACCGTCTCTCAAAACAGTTGCAGAATTTGTTAGAGTTTTCTTTAATTTTTTCGTAAACAATGGAACCAGCTTGGTAATCTTGAATAAAACCAACTCCGGCATTCAGTAGTAATAAACCACAAATAACACCAAAATCGACCCAATCTTCTAAACCTAAAGCTAAAAATGCAGCAGCCCCCATAACAAATTGAATTGGATCCACAAAAAACATACAAAATACAAAACACCATAATCATATTTTTATGTTCTTCTGCCATTTGATTCAAGCCAATCTTTTTTGAACATCTTCCATAGATAAACCAACAGCTAAATTTGTTTGCCCTTCATTTCAACAGCTGCAGTTGTAAAAAATTTTATGATGAACGCCCAAAATAGTAAAAACACTGGTAGCTTAACAAAAATCAAAGAAATCCTTTTATAGACACTGGACAAATAAGCAGAGCAGTGGCAAATGATTGCAGAACGTTTAAAAAACAGCACAGAGTGTCATCTATGCCAAATCCGATTTGGTATAGATAACATTTATATTCTGCTGGCACGCCTCCATAAAATAGTATAACTCAAATATAAATACAACGTCTGCCAGAACACATGATATTGCTCGGACACGAAGAGGCAATCTTTCAAGCATGAATTCTGATGAAAAAGCATAGGAAAACAGAATATGAAATCAAAATTTCCTGTTTGGGACAAGTGCGTTTTTTCTTTCAATTTCTTACCCTTCAAAATCAATGCACTTTTTCAACAGAATTTACAATTTACAATTTACTCTTTTAGACGTACCACAACTGGACAATACAGAAATTACAATGGCTGTAGAGTTTTCAAGACCTTGGATGGGTATTGCAATTCCATCCGTTATAATTGCATATCTTCAAAGTTCAACACTTTATATTTTCTATAAAGGTCCAAATTTCCATGATTATAAAACAATTTTTTTAATACTTCAGATAACCAATTTTATGGTATGGATATCGTATTATTTAGCTATAATTACACCGGCCGGCTCACCCCCATCTAAATTTGAGCTTCCAGAATCAGAATTTAAGCAGCCGCAGACCATTTGGAGAAAATATTGTGTTAAATGTGATCATTATAAACCCGATCGCACACATCATTGTAAAAGGTGTGGGAATTGTGTTCTTAGAATGGATCACCATTGTCCTTGGACGAATAATTGTATTGGATACCTTAATTTGCCACATTTTATAAGGTTTTTAATTTGGGTTATCGTTGATGTTAGTATAGGGTTCTATTTGACAACTAAACAATTACTTAAACTTTATCAAATAAGAAATTTACCATCATATTTAATATCAAAGTTTTCGGCAAGCATAAATATTATTAATTTCGTGCTATTAGGATTTGTTCTTTTAACAATTTCAATCTTATTTATCAGATGCGTATCATTGATCATGTCAAATCAAACAATAATTGAGTCTTGGGAATGTGAAAGAATTCAAGATAATTTTTTTACTGAAAGTTTTTGGATTAAAGTAAGGAAAAATTATACAATGCTCTATCCCAAGTCACCCAAGTTACCAAATCTAAATTCTTGGAAAATCAATTATAGAATTCTAAAACAGTCAACTCAAATACCCTTGAACTTTTCATATGATGATTTAGTTTTTCCCTATGATCTTGGATCATCATATGAAAATTTAGTCGATGCATTAGGTCCTATTTATACCTGGTTATATCCATTTGGTAAGCCATCAGGAAATGGCATAGAATTTATTAAAGATAAATTAGATGAAGATCAGCTCAAGTTGCCATTTCCACCTGATGGTTCGAATATTGACAATCCAAAACTTTCAAGACTACCAGCATCAACGATTGATGATGATAATGAACTAGTTATGCAAAATTGGGCAAATTATATGGGTGAAACATTGGATGATTTTGGAGTAGATTTGGATACAGAAGGTTATGAAATTAGTAAACTTAAATAGCTAATTCAGTAAATTTATTATAAATTATTTTATTACGTTACTATTTATTATATTGATATTTGATAAAAGCAACAACGTACAAACTAATCTAGTTAAATGAATAAACAAATAAATTATTGAATAAACAAACTTTACATAGAAAAACAGAAAAAATACATTTTAATTTTTTTAATATTATATATCAACTTTTTCAACAGTTTCATCCTGTTGAATTGTAGAATCGCCTTCAATGACTGTTGTCTCGGCATGGATCGGTTCTTTGTACACATCATCGCATTTTGATTGAACATTAGTATTTTCTTCAACCTTTGGTTCTTCGGCTTCATTTTCTTCAATGGCCTCTTGAAATTTATTCTCCCCTTCAACTTCAACTTCAACTTCATTCATTTTAGGATCTTTATCTTGAACATCTGATTTAAGTTCAGCCCCTTCATCTTTAATTTCGTTGTCCCTATTTTCAACCATTGGTGTAATATCGAATTTAAGATATTCATTAGGCCCCTTTTCTTTTAAAAGTTTAAATTTTTCATCCGATAATCTTAAAGTGTCACCCTTCAAATCGGCACCAATTCCATATTCACCATTAATTACGTCAACCAACTTATCAATTCTAGCCTGTCTAGCTTTAGAATTATCGTTATCTGATTTTGGATACAATGTATTTCTAATAAACAAATCATAGGATTTGGGCTCAAACCTCATTCTGTAAGTATCCATATCAATTTTTACTGAAAGCTTAGAATCAACCACACCTTCAATTTCATTTTCATTTTCTTGTTCACTTTCCAACTGAGTCTTTAAAAATGGTAAATTGATTTTTGATGTATCCAAACCTTCAGTTGGATGCGACATTGAATAACTTGTAAGATAATATTTCCACTTAGTTTCCTTATTTGAATTATCATCTTTGATTGTTAAATCCTCCAGAGCCAAAAATGAAATTGTAGTGGAATGTAAATCTTTGTTGTAAGTTATCTTAAACATATTTTCATCAAGATTCATAAAACCTCTAACTTGAACTCTATACAAAATTTGATCTTTTGTTGAAGTTTCTAATTGATTACGATCTTTTTCCATCAGAAGTAAAATTTCACTACATTTTGAATCAGATACAATTGTGTGACAATGTTTCATCAAACTTTGAATAACTCTATCAATTGTAAATAACTTGAATGCTTTATTTCTAAAACCATTACGCAAAGATTCTTCAAAGGAATTTTGTTCAATCTTGTTATCAATTAACTTAACACATAATTCAAGAGCTTCAAAATATGAATCATCACCTTTAATTGAAATACCAAGATCTTCCAAATGTTGATCAATTAATCCTAAATCTTCAGCAAATTTAGTGACAACTCTGGATTTAATTTCTTTATTAACTTCAGGAGCAAGTTTCTTAATTTCTAAAAGTCTTTTATAAAGTGTATCCAAATGTCTATAAAAGACATAAATTTGAGTATTTGCAAACATATTAAATTCATTTATTCCGGTTTTCTTTGATGAATCAATAATTTCATTTGAAATCCAACTTGTTTGAGCCTTTTGGACTTCCTCTGAAGCTCCATCATCTTCAATAACTTCATTTTCAGATTGTTGTTGTTGATTTTGATAATCACTTCTCTTCCTTTTATTTTTACGTAACACATCTTTCAACAAGTCATATTCCCTAGGTCTTTTTTTAGTCTGTGAAAGGGTTGGAATTTGATTTTTTGAGTTATCATTATCATCTTCCTTGTTTTCAAATGAGTTTTCAATATCTTCATTATTTGAAGTAATATCTCTCTTCTTTAATTCATTGTCAATGAATAGAGGATCCATAAAAAAAAATTTAACCATAAACGATTTCATAAAATTATCCATTCTATCTTTATCATTTTGGGAATAAACTTGATTATTTTTTAGATTTGTATTAACTAGTTTCAGGATATCCATAAATATACTGAAGTCTTCATATTTTGTAACTAATTCAGACTTTGGTCTAGTCATCAATGGATGTAATTTTTTATTTGCTTGTTCTTGTTTAATTGTTGAAATTTCACTTACTAGTTGTTTATTAGTTAGTAATTTTTTATCGATATTTTTGAATGATAAACCTAAATGATCTAAGGACTTGATTAATAACTTTTGTTCAGCTTCTCTCCAAACTTTATTCCATTCTCGATGAACTCTTTTCCATTCTTCATCCTTTTGTTTTAATCTTTTTAAGACAATTGGAACGGTGACTGCGGGATTTTCATGTAGCGAGTCAATAACTTCCCATCCTCTGTCTTTATCATAAATCTTTCTAATAACTTTAACATATATAGTGCTAGAAGTATGACCTAAACCAACAGGTAACTTGAATTTGGCCTTTTCATCGGGTGTCATATTAGCCATTCTATTTGCAATAGTTTCTAAAGTTTGAATGGTTCTTAAATTTGCCTCCATAAAATAATCATATTCATGTCTTTCATCCTCAATTCTAAATAACATTTCTTCATACTGGTTTTTACGATGTGCAATAAATCCTGATTCTTCAGATGCCCAAACAGGATGTCCAACCCATTCATCATTGAAAATTGACCAGCAAAGCTCATCTCTACCTGAACATGGCATTTTAGTTTGAGATTTTGGTAATTGTCTATATGATGGACCTTCAGCTTTGCACATTAATAAATCAATTTGTTGCTTTTTAATTGCAATGTTTTCAATTCTCAATGGAGATTCTTCATAACCAATAAAGTTTTTGAACCATTCGAAAAGTTCAGGGAATGGACCGATCATTGATTTTGCTTTATCATACAATGTTGACTTATCAATAACGTCACTTGAATACAATTTAAGTAACTTTAAAAATTCATTATAAGTTTGCTTATTACCGATTGATTTTTTAACTTTATCAAAAAATGTGATTTCACTTGATAAATCAGTATCTAAAGTTTTTGGATAAACAGGCTCTAGAATACCTGAAATTAATGCGGGTTTTTCATTCGGTTGGTCATAAATTGAACCCCTCAAATTAGAAACTGGGAATTCGTCATGTGGTTGTAACTGACCTTTATTATTTAAAGTTTGAACTTGACTAACACCAGAAACTGAGACTTTTTTCTTTTTATCCTTAACTTGAATTGCTTCATCATGTTGATACATATGTTGTTGATATTGCTGTTGTTGATAATATGGATCAATATGTTGAGAATCTGGTTGAACTCCTGGATATTGTTGTTGGCTTATTGCAGCATTTGGATAAGGCCCAGACTGAAAGTTACCCACAGGTGGTAACTGAACAGCCTGAGAGTAATATTGTGAATATTGATATTCAGGTTGTGGTTCCTTAACAACAGTATTATCAGGCATAAATAATTTAAAATCTTCTAGCAAATCAGGTGCGTCTCTGAAAAGAATTGAAATTTCTCTATAAACTTCATTAATTGGTTTTAAACCTTTTTGATACATTTGTAAATTTTCTAGAAATAACTTATAAATATCGGGTTGGGCAGCATATCTTTGTTTAATTTTATTAACATAATTAATTGCTTGATTAAATTCTGCCGGACTACTTTGTTTTTGTTCTTCTTCAGATTCGACAATTTGCTGCTGCTGTTGTTGTTCAGTGGCAGGTGGCATTTGATGTTGCTGGTTTTCAATTTGCTCTTGAGTCGGATGTTGCTGCTGCTGTTGCTGCTGCTGTTGTTGTTGTTGTGGATTAATATTACCATTCGAAGCAGCAGCAGCAGCACTTCCATTTCCATTATAATTCGGTTGTTCTAGATTTTCATTCTGAGCATTGACTTTGAGTTGTGATTGTTGACTCAAGTTCAAAGATGACGAATCTCTTCTGATTGAAGTGCCCATTGGCGTTGTAACAATAATGGCATTAGGATCAGAAGTTGAACAAGTAATTGAGAAACCTTGCGGTAAAAAAGTATTGAAACCATCGATTAACTTTGGATGACCCTTAAATAAAGAAGAGACTCTTTCAATAACACCAGGTGTGTCAATACTATAAGAAAAGAAGGGTAATTTAACGTTAGTATTTAATGTCCACAATTGGATGGTGTTGCACAGCCTTTATAATTCTGCCAAAAACCCCGAATCCGCGAATAGAAAGAATAATCCAATGAGATCTAAGTTTCTGACATACGTTATAAAAGACTTTTAATTGATAACTGGATAGTTGATACATACTTTTGGCTTTTAAAATCTTTCATAATGTCTAAAAAATTATTGTAAACATCAGTTCGATCTTGGAATTGTAATTTAACTTGGTCTAAATAATATAGTGCATCTTTAACATTCAATTGCTTATGATTTGGGTTATTAGTATCACTATCTGAAGTATTTGACGCTTCAACGGGCGCAGTAACAGTCGGCACAATTGGCGTAAGTGTACTAGTAAGGTTAAGTTTAGGTGCCGTGACACTGTTTTGAACGGCCGGAAGGTGGATATTATTATTAGAATTATTATTATTACTATTATTATTTGCGACAGTCATATTTGGAGTTGAAGTCGAATTAGTTCGTGAAGTTTTAACAATTGGATTTAAAACATCTAATTTGCTATCCTTAGTTGGAGATTTAAGTAATTGATCAGCAGAAGGTAATTTGATGCTATCTTGTGGATTTTTTGATACATCATTAACACCCTTTGAAATACTATTGAATGAAGGTAGTTGTGTTGGTTGACCAACAATTGAATTTGAACGTGAATTTGGAAGTTTATACCTTGGTAAATTATTTAGATTTGTTAATGATGGAAACTGATACATATGTGGTTGTCCTGTATGAATAACGAAAGTGATTAAAAAAATATGTTAGTATTCAAGACCGTAAAAAAGGGGAGTAGAAAAGACAGATAAAAGATTCTGTTAGATACATACCAGTTCCAATTGAAGGTGGTGGGGGTAAAACTGGAGCTTGTTGATGAGGAAATGATTGATTTGCCGTTGATGGAATTGAAATTGGTGGTGATGGGGCTGCAGTTGTGTTCAAAGCAACGTTTGCATTAATCGCAGGATTTGGAGATTTTTTATTTTGATTTGAAGTCTGATTTTGATCGTTTGTTGGAGGTGGTAGAGAAATGGAAGATTCTTTGCTACCAACATTCGAAGTATTTTGATTGTTCCAAGTTGCCATATTGAATGCTACTCAAGGTAAGTAAAAAAAATTTTGTAATGAGCTTAATAATATAGGAACAAAAGATAATAAACTATAATACAATTTAAGATAAAGTATATTTGAAGTACTAACCGCCTGTAAAAGAAATTATGGGAAAATAACTTCTAGATTGTCAAAACGACGTTGACTGATAACAATGCAAAAATTGTAGATGTGAAATTAGTCTTGTAGAAAAAAGATGTACCTCAGGTAAAAAGAGCAGATCTCTATATTCAGCCTTTTAGTAAACTTGCAATGCCAATTGTGAACCAGCAGAACTGAAGATGAATCAAAAAAATGAAAATCAAAACAACTGGCGGCAGAATAGATTCAAGTGATAGAAAAGAGAAAACAGTTCGTGCCACCAGCAAATGCAAAGCGAATTTACGTAAGCGGAGGCGTGATGACCCGAGCAAAAAATGACAGAATAAAATTTGCGTCGACCGTCTGCGGTTTTTTCTCTGGTCACTGGCAACATGAATTTGCCATATCATCTGTAGTGGCTAATATAAGTAGTGATAATACAGGCTTTTCTTGGTTTACTACACACATCTAACGTAAAACTTCACTATGAATGCTCCAGATCGTTTTGAATTGTTTATTCTTCCAGATGGTGTCCCCAAGTTACAAATAACTCCAGATTCTCGTGTCCCAAACTGTTTACTTATAAAGTTCGAAAGAGAAGATCATACTTTGAGTAATTTATTAAGAGAGGAATTAATTAGTGATCCAAAAGTTTTATTTGCAGCTTATAAAATTGAGCATCCTCTTTTTGCAAATTTCTTGATGCGATTACAAACTGAAGAAGGTTATAATCCAAGAACTGCGTTAAAGAATGCTTGTAACAGGTTGATTCAAAAAATAGGTGTGTTAAATGAAAAATTTAAAAGAGAATGGGAATTGAAAGCGTTATTATCAGCCACTGAGGATGATTACATTTAATAAATACCATTAATTTAATCACATTTTGTGTTATTGTTCTCTTCACTAAATAATTAAAAAAAATATGTATGTATAATAGACTTTAAATAATTTAATTTTATCAGCTAAAAAATAAAACATTGCATAGAATAAATCATTAAAAACTTACCAAAAGTTTTGATAAAACAACAACATTCGAATTAACTGTAATAAAAATTAAAAGAAGATGTTGAAATGCAGATTGTTATAAAAACGTAAGAAATTAAAAATATTAAAGTAAATTTCAATAAAAAATCTAAACAAAATTTATAAATAACGTATTAATTAACTGTAGGAGAACTTTATTTTTTATTTTCTTTATGATTTAAAATCGTGTAGTTTGTTTAAATTTAGAATTAAAATTTTGGAATGTTGTAACATTTATTGATAGGTTTTTTCATTTTTTTTAAAAAAGCATAAATAAATAACAATATTTTGTTGAACAATTTTCACAATGTGTAATAAAAATTAGTGATTGTTAACAAAATTAACAAAAGAGGCAAGAAACACAAAAAAGCATTTGAAATAAAACAACAATAAAACGAAGAAACTTGAAAAATCTGGATATTATGTAAAAATTAAGAATAAATATTAATGGTATCAATTACTTCAAATTCAAATGGAAAGCTTTTCTCTTAATGCGTGTTTCATGAAATTATATTTAACGGTAAAATAATCATCAGGTGTATCATAAAAATTACCATGTTCTAAAACATAATCTAATGGTAATGTTTCGATATCTTTATTTGGTGTAATATGGGTGATATACTGTCCATAATCTGAAAGAACAATTTTATGATGATCTTTAAAATTGAATTGATAACTACCATTACTTAACTCAAACATAATTCCATTATCATCACGTGTATATCTTCTTAAAAATATTCCTTCATTCATATTATTTGATGAACCACTTGAAACATCTGACAAATGAGCTGTCATGTACTTATCGAAAAATTCAATGACTTGCATCTCATTTGATAAACTTTTTGGGATTTCTTCTCTTTCAAAGCGATCAACTTTCCAACCACTTTCGTCATCTGGTTGAATTAAATAAATTTCTTCTCTATCTTGAAACTTCAAAACTGTATGACCTTCAGTAAACAAAACACCAATTGAATTAGTTGATAATTGGTATGCAAATCCATGTTTATTAGAATAATCAACCCATTTACTAACCAGTTGAGGTCTTTGCATTGCCTCTGGATTTGGCTGTAATTGACCTGTTTCAACTTGTTTAATATTTTCCAAAGTATTTGATAGTGACTCGCTTAACATTAAACACATTCTATTATCATACTTTGCTTTTGTTAATTGATTTGAAACCTTAGACTTATAAGGTTTAATGTTAACTGGTGTAACTTCTTTGTACTTACTTTTAGTGTTATCTGGCGATAAGGAATGTGGAAGTAACGACCTTGGGCGCTCACTTTCGAGATCAGTCTTCAATATTTCAACTGGATTTCTTGGAACATCGTTAATACCAACCATTTGTTTGCAATTTGCAAAGTTAATCATTGATTCCTCTTTTGTAATGAAAGAAAAGTGTCTTGGTTTTTGTTTCAATGTTTCGGTTGTAATATGAGAAGGAAATGAACCACATTTAAACCAATCATATTCTAAGATTTGATCTAATGATGGTCTTTGATAAGGATCTGTTGCTAGCATGTCTCTAATTAATCTTCTTGCTTCCAAGGAGACAACTGAATCTGGTGGAAATTTATAATCATTTGTTTTAATCCTGTCATAAATAACTTGAACATCTTTTGCTTGAAATGGAGGTTTACCAAATAACATTGCGTATAACATGATACCGATTGCCCAAATATCAACCTCAAAACCATGACCAACTTCTTTACCACCTAACACTTCAGGAGCAATGTAATTTGGTGTACCACAAATTGTATATCTTTTTGGGTGAGAAGAATTGATGATTGTTGCTAAACCAAAATCACCAATTTTTAAATTCATTTCAGGATCAAAAAAGATATTACCTAACTTTAAGTCTCTATGAACAACCTTTCTTCTATGTAAATATTTAACAGCACCAATAATTTGAACCATAAAAAATCTTGCCTCCGCTTCAGTTAATAATTTTCTTGTCTTCAATAAATCCATTAATGATTGGTGAGGACAAATTTCTAATAAAATATAAACATTAGTATCGTCTTCAAAACAATCAATGAATTCAACAATATTTGGATGAGACATACTTTTATGAATTTTAATTTCACTTAAAAGCTTTGTCTTGGTCTTTTCATTTTTAATTGAAGCCTTTGCAACAGTTTTGGCGGCAAAAATACGACCCGTATCATCCTTCATTTGAAAACAACGAGCAAATCCACCTTCGCCAAGAAAGTGACCTCTTCTATAACCCCTACCATGTCTATTTTTAACAATACTTGGAGGAGTTTTGCATAAGGAACTTAATTTTTCTCTCTTTTTCTTTTTACTAGCATCCGGTTTTGTGATTGCACCTTTGATTGGAGTTCTATTTAAAGGTGTAAAATTAGTTTTATTGTTTAGCTGAACATCATTTAAGGGTTGCAGTGGTTTTTTTGGAGACATGATAAGATTAAATTGGAGTTAAAAAAATAGCGTGAACTAGTATTAATAAGTGGATATAAATGTGAACGAGTTAACTTTTATTATTCGATATTTGAAAAAAAAAATTATAATTTGGCTCTAAAATCTTTATCTTGTTTCTTGTTTCAAAAATCTTGCACAAAGTTTTGGGTTAAAGAACAGAATCAAGTAAAGAATGAAAAATGAGTAAGCTTTGTGTTTTTTTTGACTTAAGCAAACAACTGACAGTAAAAAACTAGTGAAAGAGAACTGTAACAAATAACTAAGATTATGCAACCAAGATATAGTGATTAAAGAATCAGAACTGAAAGAATAAAATGATTAATCAGATCAAAATCAAGATCAATGTACAAATAGAAAAGTTTCTTGTGTTTTGCTTTTACCAAATTGGAACCCATTTGAATGAAATTACTACAAACGGATGTTTACTTCTCGAGGCCCGCGATATTGACGTTTTGCCCTGTTAGGCAATTTTTTCTTATTTTGGTGTAAGGGTTTTTTCAGCGTAATAATAGTAATATAAAGAACAGATGTAAGCGCTAGGTGCGGATGCAAGTAGAAGATGGCTGTTACATAATTAACAATTAAACTAAAGAATAGTGAATTACATGCTTTTAGTATATATAATTTAGAATCTGCGAGAATTATTTTTTAGATTTCAATTAACATCAAGTATTAATCAACGGTCTCCTGAAATTATCAACGTGCCCAACGGAAATTACTGTTGATTTTATGATGTAGGGTTCATGGATTAAACGCATTGAAAGGGTAAGTGGTCTAACAAAAACATTTGCAATTTTGACATTAGTATATGAAAGAGTAGCGACATGCGACAATTGGTAACTCGTCGCATAATAATTTAATTTCATTATCATTGAGTTTTAATTTTTTTTCTACGAATGCAAAATAAAAGTAAATTTTAACTCAATAATGTGAAATATCGATACTCCCAAAACAGTTTTTTTTCTTTTTTTTTGAAAAGATCAGTTACATATATTAAGTTTTCAGTCGATACTCAGCTCATCAACTATCTAATCTCAATTTATCAATCTTATTAATTTTTAGCAAAATTCAAGCTGTACATTTATTTCTTATTTATCTTTTGTAATCTTCTTTATTTTACTTCTCAACCTTTTAGACACGTCTACTTTGTTTACAATTTTTTAAGTAATTGCTTAGGCACTTTCTTAGAGCAAAAGATAATAGTTCTTAAGTCTTACTAGGTGGTGATACTAACAATTATAGCAGGATTAATAATAATCTCAAAATGTTCAAAAATAAACAAAAATAAAGGGGTCAACTGGGAATTGAACCCAGGGCCTCTCGCACCCAAAGCGAGAATCATACCACTAGACCATTGACCCTTTTATTTTGTTTTTAAAGAATTTTTTATTTATAAATGATAAACTCTAATAAATTATGACGCTTGCATACAAAGACAGACTGGTAAGTAGTAATTTTATAGAGATTTATAATTGTTGCACTGTAACTGACTTTGACAGTGTGCTTAAGATTATATGAGAACTGGTAATTAAAGTAGCTATACAAAAAACTAGATAAGTAAACTACAAGAGGGAAGTCGTGCTCTTTATATAGGCAGTGACATCTAGAAAACATATTTCAATAAGTGAGATAATTAGAAACATCTAGAATATCTGTCGCTCTATGGTAAATTGTTAACATCAGAGTCAACTCATAGCTCTGGCTAGATATTCAAGATTCTCATCTCAACAATAATTATGTATATTTAACATTGTTACTAATTAATCTCATTGAACGAGTAAACAAGAAAGGAACACGTTAGTACTGATTTACTGTCCTATAATTTTTATGAAATTAAGAATCAAAGCAGATCTTTGATAAAAAAAATTTTGTGATTCTATTTTTACAAAATTTTTTGTATATGTATTGAATGACATAAGAGAAATCTCTTTTCTTATACTAGGTGTAAGATTTGTGTTAAGCGATCTTTCACTTGAAATGCGAAAGCAACTAAAAAAGTTGATTTGAAGAACTTTAATTTACATTGCCATTTTTTTGGCCTTTCTAATTTCTGGCAATTCTCAGTAAGTATATTCAATTCCAGCTACTTTCTAGGATCAACTTCATAGAAAAGCCAGCTGATATTTTCAATTTTATTTGTCACAGTTGACCTTTTTTCTAATGGACTTAATATCCTACGTTTTAAAAAATCACTGCTGTATCCCAGCATTCAGACTAATATTACAAATGAAGAACTTTTCAACAATCAAGGAGGTTGATTATATTTGCATAGGCATTAGATATTTTTAAATAGTTTTTCCAATGTCTCTTTTTCAAAAACTTACGTATACGCCAGTTTTAAGGGCATTCAAACATTTGATTATCACAAAACACTTGGTATTTGAAACTCAGCTAAGCAAACAAAAGTTCTATGTCCTACTCAAGCATGGAATGGGGCAACAGTTTTTAAAAAAAAGAGTTAGTTGAAAAGAAACCCGTGAATTATAATTCTTCAAAAAACGGCTTTTTAACTCAGAAATTTTCTATTCAATGATTCAACATGCCCTTTTGTTAAACATCAAAAAGAGCAACTAGTTGTGTTCATATTTAAAGCACTTAGAAAGCAATATCATGAATGGTAAAGCTGCAGTTCATTTATTTGATAATGATGAATAGAAAATAGAATCTAGTAGAATTTTGAAGGATATTTACGTTAATAATTTTCGTGTCATGATAAAATTTTGAGCATGTGGAGAGGGGAGGAGGATATGCAAAATGTAAATTGTAAAATGCAAAATGTAAAATATAAAATACATAGTGCAGAAAACAAAAATGAAAAATGAAAAATGAAAAATGAAAAATGAAAAATGAAAAATGAAAAATGAAAAATTAAAAGTTAAAAAACAAAAAACAAAAAACAAAAAACAAAAAACAAAAAACAAAAAAACAAAAAACAAAAAACATAAAACAAAAAAACACAAAATATTTGGCATACCGAGTTTACATTATACACAAACAATTTTTCTACGTTTATTTTTTTTGTTCCTTTTTTTCTTAATCAATTTGATCCCAACCTACCAATTGCCTTCACCAGACAAAGTATTTTTAGTAATACACTATACTGTTTTAAATACAAAAGTTATTTTATGTTTTTTCATTGTTTGAAATAAATTAATTTTACAAATATGTCAAGCACAACAACAGTAAAGAAAGAAAATGGTGCTAGTTCATCATCCAAAAGAAAAAGTAAATCTGATTCTGACGGTACACCGACCAAGAAAAGAACTACAAGCTCTAAATCATCATCTAAAATAAAGAAGGAAATCAAAAATGAAGCTAAAAAAGAAGATGAAGATGAAGATGTTAATGGTTTTGATGAAGATGGTACTGCTGAAGGCGCAGAAGATGATGATACATTTAAATGGTGGGAAAATCCGGATGATTTGAATGGTGAAGTTAAATGGGAAACTTTAGAACATTCAGGTGTTATGTTCCCACCAGAATATGAACCATTACCAAAAAATGTTAAACTATATTATGATGGTAAACCTGTTACATTATCAATTGACGCTGAAGAAGTTGCTGGATTTTTTGGTGCATTATTAGAATCAGAACATGCTAAAAATCCGACATTCCAGAAAAACTTTTTTAATGACTTCAAAAATGTTTTAGAAGAAAGTGGTGGTTGTAAAGAAGCTGATATTAAAGATTTTGAAAAATGTGATTTTTCGAAAATTTTCCAATATTATGACAAAAAAAGGGAGGAAAAAAAGTTGTTATCACCTAAGGAAAAAAAGAGATTAAAAGAAGAAAAGGAAAAAGCTGAAGAGAAGTTCAAATTTTGTTTATTAAACGGTAGAAAGGAACAAGTTGGAAATTTTCGTATTGAACCTCCAGGGTTATTTCGTGGTCGTGGTGCCCACCCAAAAACTGGTAAACTAAAGAGAAGAGTTAAACCTGAAGATATTACTTTAAATTTAGGCAAAGATTGTCCAATTCCAAATCCACCCGACGGTCACAATTGGGGTGAAGTTAAACATGACAATACTGTCACTTGGTTAGCAATGTGGAAAGAAAACATTATGAATAGTGTTAAATATGTTAGATTTTCACAAAATTCTTCATTTAAGGGTATGAGTGATTTCAAAAAGTTTGAAAAGGCAAGAGAGTTAAAGGGTCATGTTGACAAAATTAGAGATGATTATAAAACAAAATTGAGAAGTAATTTGATGATTGATAGGCAAATAGCTACTGCAACATATTTGATTGATGTTTTTGCATTGAGAGCAGGTGGTGAAAAGCGTGATGATGAAGCAGATACAGTTGGATGTTGCTCATTGAGATTTGAACATATTTTTTTGAAACCCCCAAATACAGTGGTTTTTGATTTCCTGGGTAAAGATTCAATTAGATTTTACCAAGAAGTTCAAGTGGATCAACAAGTTTTTAAAAATTTGAAGATTTTCAAAAAAGATCCGAAAAAGCCAGGAGATGATTTATTTGACAGATTGGACCCATCAATTTTAAATAAATATTTCCAAGAATTTTTGACTGGTTTAACTGCGAAAGTTTTTAGAACATATAATGCATCAAAGACTATGCAGGATCAATTAGATTTAATTAAGAATGAAGGTACAGTTAATGAAAAAGTTGTTTCATTCAACGCAGCAAATAGAGAAGTTGCAATTTTGTGTAACCATCAACGTACAATTCCAAAAGCTCATCAAGCTGGTGTTCAAAAAATCGGTGAAAAAATTGAAGAAATGGTTTGGCAAAAAATTAAATTAAAGAGAATAATGTTACAACTAGACAAGACTATGAAAAAAAAAAACTTGAAGTATTTTGAAGAGATTGAAGATTTAACGAAGGAAAAAGAACTGGAAATTGTTACACGCTGGTCAGAAAGAGAAATCGAGAAGGTTCATAAAAAGCTTGAAAAAGATAAAGAAAGATTAGGATTTGAAAAGAAAGAATTATTACCACAGGATTTTAAGGTAAAATTGAATGAAGCTACAGAAGACCATAAGAAAAAATTAGAAAAAGCAAAAGAACTTTCGAAGCAATATAAATCAGAAGCAAAGAAACAAAAATATGAAGAAAAAAACACTTACACAGCAGAAAAGTTAAAAGCTCAAGTTGATAAGCTTGATGAGAGGATTCGAAATACAAGTTTACAATTAAAAGACAAAGAAGAGAATTCTGCTGTTTCATTAGGCACTTCAAAGATGAATTATATTGATCCAAGACTTACAGTAATGTTTGCTAAGAAGTTTGATGTTCCAATCGAAAAACTTTTTACAAAAACTTTGAGAGAAAAGTTTGCGTGGGCGATTGAATCTGCCGATTCAGATTGGAGATTTTAATAAAAGAAATACAATTTGTTTTTATGTAATTTAGACAAAACACAGTTTACAGTGATGTATCATTTTTTTATAAACAGTAAGTAATACTGTAGTAATGAACGAAAATAAATAACCTCAGATTCACAACAAAACGCGGTTGAAATTACGCAAAGCGCGTTTGTTTACATGTGAGAATCTGGCAGGAAAGTTCCTTAATCTTTTTTGTTCGATGCATTGTTGATGCAAATGCTACACGTTATAAAAACGTGCTTTGTTGATTTTTCAGGGATAAGCCAAATATAAATCAAGGTTGTGTTTTTTTCTAGATTTCCTGGATTTTTTAACTTAGCTGTTTTCTTCTTACAGTTCTTCTTTCCAACTCTTTTCTTCTTTGTATTTGTTTTTGTTTGATGAAAAACAGCCAACTAATTCCAACCTTTAAGTCATTCGTTCCAACTTAAGATAGCCAATCATTCTCATAAAACATGTCAAGCACCACATCTATTCAGTCAAGTAAGTCATCATCATACGTCCAAACATTTGTACCAATAGTACCAGATATAGCTGACCCATATTTGCTTAAATCCAGCAACATCAATGGTACAGTATTTATTGCAGTTGGTACCATTATAATTTCCATATTTATGATTTTATTCCTTGCCAAGTTTTGGTTTTGGTTAAAAAATCGTAAAGCTGCTAAAGAAGCCACAAACTTTGATGATTATTTCGGAAATGGTGGCCACTATAATGAATTCAATGATACCAAAAGTAAGTTGAGTTTACTGAATTATGATTCATCATATTTTGATGAAAAGAAAGCACACTATGGAATTTCATCACCAAATAGTTTATATCAAATAAATTTAGCAACAGATAGTTCTACATCATCACCATCACCATCATCTTCATCATCACCATCAATTATTTTAGCTAATGATAAAATTTCAAGACAAGGTCATACTTTGCGTAATGCATTAACACAGCAAGCAAGTACTCCACCATATTCAGCAAATACGAACCGTAGTAGAAATTCGTTTATTTCACCAATTAATCAATTAATTTATGAAGGGGGAAATGGACTTGAAGTTTCTAGGGGTTCACCGGAAATACCGAACAATGCTGGTACACCAACCGAGTTAAAGAAACGTAAGACTAAATCAATTAATGAACTGGAAAATTTTGATATTAATAGTGAACTTAAAGATTTAAATGTTAACAACAAATTACATTCAAGGACAACATCAGTGGAATTAAATGAATTAGAAAAAATGATTAATAAAAGTTTTATTAATGATACTACCGGTGGTAGTAATGATACTAAATCACCAAATACGCAATCCACAAAATCTAATAAAAAGAATAACAGACCGCCATCTGTCATTTTAGATATGCTTGTTCAAAATGAATTAGATTTATCATAGATCATTATTTTTTAATGTGTAGTTACAATTTATAAATCTTTACTAATACTTAATAAAACAATTAAATAGAAAAAGCTTCTGAAAAATCTAAAATTTTATCCTAATTAGGAAACCAAAAACGGTTATATCATCTTAACTTAATCTATTGGGTGATAAATGTAAAATTATATTAAAAAGTTCTATTATAAGGAGTTCTATAGGTTTTATACAAGAAAAATAAAAGAATGTAAAAAAGTAAGGAATAATATATTTAAAATAACAACATTATATATAATCTAAATTTTCAATTTTTTTAAAATCTTTTACATATTAAATAAAATAACAATAGTTGAATTGAATAAAGTCGGTTGAATGAATAGTCATCAATTAATATTGCTTAGCAGCAGCTTGACATGCCTTTAATTGTTGTAAATAAAAATCACAAGCTTGGTAGTTACCATCTGAATCTTCTAAACATCTAGTGAAATTTCTTGCATCAGCATCACAAACATTAGCAGTTTCATTAGCATATGATTGTGATTGAGCTCCAGAAACTTGTTGTTGAGCTGGTTGTTGAGCTGGTGCATCACCTGAGCCTGAAAATATTGAGGTTAAACCTGCACCTAAGGTATGCCCGACAGCAGAACCAACAGCGACACCGGCTGCAGTAGTTGCCATTTGGGCAAATAAACCAGGTTGTTGTGGAGCCGCAGCAGCTGGAGAACTAACTGGGGCAGAAGCATGTTGAGTTTGAGCTGGACCTCTGTAAGCTGGTGCAGCCATTGTTGAAGCAGATCTTGATTGGGAGTTACCACCAAAAAGGGAACGACCTGAAGATGAGGATGATGAAGCAGCTGGTCTTCTTGAAGATTGTCTTGGCATTGTATAAGTAGGTTTATGTAGTTAAACGTAGCTGGAAAGGAGGTATATTTATTACGGAGGCAAATTGAAATTCAGCGATTTACAACGCTTTTATAACAAACTACAATTCATGTTATGGAAATAGACGGAGCAGCGAGAGGAGGAAAAATTTTAAACTGGGGGGAAAACGTGTTGGGTGTTAGTGTTTTTTCCCATGGAAGCTTCGAGCACTCCGAGCTCGTCGGCGGCGAGTTGGAAATAAATCCGTGGGGAAAAAAGGAAAACAAAAAAAACTTCAAAATTTTGAAATGAAAAAGTATTTTTCCAAACCGGGTAAACAGTCGTCGATCGACCGCAAAATGAAAGTCGTTTTTTTTGTGAGGGGAATCCTCAACTTTTACCACATTATTTGAACTTGATGATGAGTTCGAAAAAGACACTCTCTGGTTGGTTGATTGATTATTTGATTGTATACTTTGCCAGTGCTCAGCATCCGTAAGCTAACACAATGCTTTCTTCAACCTTAAGATCAAGCTTTAGACATGCTTCCACTGTCTACAAAAGAAACTTATCAAATTCAAGTGTTTTAAGACAATTACCAAAACTTCATAGAACTGAACAAACTTCAACAGATAATGATTTTTATATTGTTAAAAAGAGAGGTGATAAAGATGGTGAAGCCATTGTACCAGAAGGTATGGATGATGGTTTTAAATCAACTGTTAATTTAGAAATTAATTCTGCAATGGGTAATTATTCCGATTTTATCAATGAAGCAAAAGATTGGGAAACTTGGACTTTATCAAATGAAGATGCACCTGATCATTCTGTCAAAAAATCTAAAATTAGACATTTTACCTTAAATTTTGGTCCTCAACATCCAGCTGCCCATGGTGTCTTAAGATTAATTTTAGAATTACATGGTGAAGAAATTGTTAGATCCGATCCTCATGTTGGGTTACTTCATAGAGGTACTGAAAAGTTAATTGAATCAAAAACTTATATGCAAGCTTTACCATATTTTGATAGATTAGATTATGTTTCTATGATGACAAACGAACAAGTTTTTGCATTAGCAGTTGAAAAATTATTAAATATCGAAGTCCCAATTAGAGCAAAATATATTAGAACTTTATTCGGTGAAATAACAAGAATTTTAAATCATTTAATGTCTGTTTTATCACATGCCATGGACGTTGGTGCTTTAACTCCTTTCTTATGGGGTTTCGAAGAAAGAGAAAAATTAATGGAATTTTATGAAAGAGTTTCAGGTGCAAGATTACATTCAGCTTACTACAGACCTGGTGGTGTCTCACAAGACATTCCATTTGGTTTATTAGATGATATCTACATGTGGGCAACTCAATTTGGTGATAGAATCGACGAAACTGAAGAATTATTAACTGATAACAGAATTTGGAAGCAAAGAACAGTTGATGTAGGTATAGTTAATGCAGAAGATGCATTAGCTTACGGTTTATCAGGTGTTATGTTAAGAGGTTCAGGTATTCCATATGATATTAGAAAAGCTCAACCTTATGATGCATATGATTTAGTTGATTTCGATATTGCAGTTGGTACAAAGGGTGATTGTTATGATAGATATTTAATTAGAATGGCAGAATTCAGACAATCTTTAAGAATTATAGAACAATGTATCAACGATATGCCAGCGGGACCTGTTAAGGTTGAAGATTTCAAGATTTCTCCACCATCAAAGGAATTAATGAAAAATGATATGGAAACTTTAATTCATCATTTCTTACTTTTCACGAAGGGTTATCAAGTTCCACAAGGTGAAACTTATACTGCAATTGAAGCTCCAAAGGGTGAAATGGCTGTTTATGTTGTTTCTGATGGTTCTGAAAAACCATATAGATGTAAGATTAGAACACCAGGTTTTGCACATTTAGGTGCTTTCGATTTCATTTCAAGAGGTCATTTACTACCTGATGCTGTTGCAATTATTGGTACTATGGATTTAGTTTTCGGTGAAGTTGATAGATGATTCAATTAATTAAACAATTTATTTATTTCAAATTATTCGCATTGTAATTACTTATAAGTTAATTCATCCATTTCAAGCAATATAAAAAACACCAAAAAAAAAGATAACAATATTCCATATTATACATACTAATCACACACACATTTAATAATTTAATTAAACATTATAATTATTATCATTAAAACAACTAAACAAACCCAATCAATTTTTCTATAAAAATTATCAAAAATTGAAGTTTTTTTTTACTTCAATTTTTGTTACTTTTATATAACATAAATCCTAAACAAATGTTTATATTTATCTCCCTACTTATTTATTTTTTTTGTACTGTTCTCCTTATATATTAAACTTTAAAATTTCTATTTGTTAAAAAATAACGAAAGAAAAATAAAATTTCCATTCTGACATAAATTACAACAATCAATATGATTGGCTAATAATTACCTAAACTCTATAAATTTAACAAAAAAAATTTTTACACAAACAATTGTATTAATATCTAAACATCCATACTTGCAACTTCTTCAACAGTTGGACAAGTACACATCAGATTCATATCACCATAAGTATCATCAACTCTACCAACAGTTGGCCAAGTTTTGAAATTCTTTAAATATGGTAATGGGAAACCAGCTTGTTCCCTTGTATAACCTCTCTTTAACCATTCTTCTTCACTTGTTTCTAACAAATCAGATAAGGGATGTGGAGAATTTTTTAAGATTAAACCATTACTCGTACCGGCTTCAACTGATCTAATTTCTTCTCTAATTGATAGCATTGAATCAATAAATCTATCTAATTCTTCCTTATTTTCAGATTCTGTTGGTTCAACCATTAAAGTACCTGGAATTGGAAATGACATTGTTGGCGCATGAAATCCATAATCTTGTAATCTTTTCGCAACATCAATTGCTTCAATACCAATTGATTTGAATGGTCTTAAATCAATAATAAATTCATGTGCACAATATTTAATTTCATCATTACCATCTTTTGATTTTTCACCAAGGAATAAAATCTTATATGCATCTTTTAATTTATACATCATATAATTTGCATTAAGAATTGCAGTTGCTGAAGCAAACGGAATATTATCACCACCCATTGATTTAATATATGCATAAGGAATTGGTAAAATTGAAGCAGATCCGAAAGGTGCAGAAGCAACTGGTTGAATAGCATTTTCAACATCTAAATTGGTTGTTTCACATAATGGATGAATTGGTAAAAGTTTTGATAAATGTTCAGCAACACAAATTGGTCCGACACCAGGTCCACCACCACCATGAGGGATTGCAAAAGTTTTATGTAAATTTAAATGACAAACATCAGCACCTAAATCACCAGGTGATGTTAAACCAACTTGCGCATTCATATTTGCACCATCAAGATAAACTTGACCACCATTTTCATGAATAATTTTACATGCTTCTTTAATAGTTGGTTCAAATAAACCATAAGTTGATGGATAAGTAACCATAATTGCAGCCAAATTTTCAGAATGTTTTTCAGCTTGTTTTTTCAGATCTTGTAAATCTAAATTACCGTTATTTAAACATTTAATTGGAATAACTTTAAAACCCGCCATTGTTGCAGATGCTGGATTTGTACCATGAGCAGAAACAGGAATTAAAACTATATTTCTATTAGTTTCACCTTTAATAACATGTAAATATTGTTTAATAACTGATAATCCAGTATATTCACCTTGAGCACCAGAGTTTGGCATTAAAGTTGTTTTTGAGAATCCAGTAATATCAGCTAAATCTTCTTCTAATTCTTTAATTAATTCCATATAACCTAAAGCTTGATTTTTTGGAATGAAAGGATGTAAAGATGCAAATTCAGGCCATGTAATTGGAACCATTTCAACAGTTGCATTCAATTTCATTGTACATGAACCAAGTGAAATCATTGAAGATGCTAAAGAAATATCTTTTTGTTGTAATGAATATAAATATCTTAACATTGCAGTTTCTGAATGATATTTTGAAAAAACTGGATTTGTGAAAATAACATCCTTTCTCATTAATTCATTTGGTAATTCAGGAATTTGTGTATTTTCTAAAGATTTTTTAATACCAGTGAATAATTCAATTAAATCAATTAAATCATTTTTAGAAACAGTTTCATCTAAAGATAATTGAATAGTTGAACCATCAACTTTGAAAACATTAATACCAAATTCATTAACTGCTTTTTCCATAAATTTGTCAGATGAAATACCATCTAATTTAATAGTTAAAGTATCAAACCAAGAATCATTAACAATTTTGAAGTTTGAATTTTCTTTAATTTCGTTTGCTAAAATAGTTGTAAATCCGTAAATTTTAGTTGAAATATCTCTTAAACCTTCTAAACCATGATAAACTGCATAATTTGCAGCAATATTGGCTAATAAAGCTTGAGCAGTACAAATATTTGAAGTGGCCTTTTCTCTTTTAATATGTTGTTCCCTTGTTTGTAATGCTAATCTTAAAGCAGGTTTATTTAATCTATCCTTAGTAATACCAATTAATCTACCTGGCATTTTACGTTGTAAATTTTTAGTAACTGCAAAGAATGCAGCATGTGGACCACCGAAGCCCATTGGAACACCAAATCTTTGAGATGAACCAAGAACAACATCAGCACCAAAACTTGAAGGTGGATGTAATAAAGTTAAAGCAAGTAAATCTGAAGTGACTGAAAATAAACCTTTATTATGATGAATTAAATCCGAGATTTCTTGTAATTTAATAATTGAAGGTAATTGACCATTACTTTGAGGATAAGAAACCAAAGCACCACAAGTATTTTTAATATCATTTTTCAAATTTTGGAAACCATCTTTTGAAAATAAATCAACAATTTTAATTTCAATATCTAAAGTATTTGCTCTACTTAATAAAACGGAAATAGTTTGTTCATGAATATTTGAATCAACATAAAAAATATTTTTTTTACCTCTTGTAAAATTATAAGCTAAAATCATTGCTTCAGCGGCAGCAGAACCTTCATCCAATAAAGAAGCATTAGCAACAGGTAAGCCAGTTAAATCGGAAACAACAGTTTGATAATTCAATAAACTTTCTAATCTACCTTGAGAAACTTCAGCTTGATAAGGAGTATAAGAAGTATACCAAGCTGGATTTTCTAATAAATTTCTTTGAATAACCAAAGGTAAATTTGTACCATAATAACCTTTACCTATATAAGAACGTAAAACTTTATTTTTGGAAGCTAAATTTTTCAATTTATCAATCATTTCAGTTTCTGTATAACCATTTAAAGGTTCAATTTTTAATTTTCTACCGATGTAAACTTCTTCAGGAATGACATTAGAAATGAAATCTTTTAAATTATTTGAATTTACTTCTTTAAGCATGGATTTAATATCATTTGGTTGTGGGCCTAGATGTCTTCTTTGGAAAGTATCTAAGTTTTCAAACTTATTTGAAATGTTGTATAAATTTGAATACTTTTCAGAAGATACATCGACTTTAGAAGACTGAAATCTAGTTAGTAATCTAAAAGATTTTTTTGGAATTAATTTTGTAGATCTAAGCATTTTATTGTGGAAAAACAATCCTTTCTTATCTCGTTTATGGAAGTGTGGGAAAAAAAAAGGTAATTTCTCGTTTCAATGATGATCAACAACAGTAAAACTGGGAAATGATGAAAAGAAATAAAGAAGGAGGTTTTGAGAAGCTGTTTATTATAAGTTTTTTCAGGAATGAATGGACTTTATAAGTTTTTTTTCACATGAAATGATAAAAATAATAAGAAAAGATAATAAACAAGTTTAAGCCGAGAGGAGTCAGCACGGAGTCAAGTACAAGTGTGCGGGAGTCAAGAGAAGTCGGATAAGCGGCAACAGAAGTCGAGCGGAGTCACAAGAAGGCATTGACAAATTTGACTTCGAATTTGACGGGTTCCTAGTGTACATATAGTGTACATAAAAATTGTTATACAAATACTATAAATATTAACTATCAGGAACAATTGCTTGGAATTGTTTACCATTATTTATACCTACCCAATCACCAGATGAATTCCAAACAACGTTATTAATTTCATTAGAAGATTGATAATTTGAAATTGGTAATAAAGTATCATTATAATTATTTAAATCATAAATCAAAGCTTGACAATCATCAGAACCAGATAATAATTTATTTTCAGATGGATGCCATTGAATTGAATTTACAGTTGATGAATGGTTGTTAAGAGTTAAGATTGGAGTACCTATATTTCTTAAATCTAAAATTATAATGTTATTTGAATTTTCTTGTAGTACCGCAATTTGATTTGGATTGTAGTTTGAAGTTGCTAATCTTAATAATTTATTAGTGGTATTATTATTATTATTATTATTATTATTATTATTACTATTATTATTATTATCTTCATAAATAATAGTTGATTGTTCTAAATTTCTTAAATCGAATAATCTAACTGAACCATCAGAAGAACAACTTGTAAATAAGTTAGTACTTTTTGAAATATATTTAACATCGAATACTTCACTATCATGAGCAATTAACTGAGTTTTAGCAACAAAATTTTGTTTAACTAAATTCCAAACAGTACAAGTAGTATCGATTGAACAAGTTATTAAATGTGTGCTATCCAAATGGTTCCAATCAAAGGAAGTTATTGGAGGTAATTGATTCAGATTTGTGATTTTTGAATTTGTTAAAGCAGCCTTCTCAATTAATGAAGGGTCGGATTGAGTATCGTCTGTTACTTGATAGATTCTTAAACATTCTGAAGTTGTTGCTAATAGATTATTATTATTATTATTATTATTATTATCGTTGTCGTTAAATTTTGTAATTGAAGGATCCCATTGAATTTTAGTTACAGGATATTTTACAAAGCAATCGAATTTTTTAACAAAATTGATAGAATCATTATCATTATGACCGTATAGAATTTCTAATTTATTTTTTTGGTCTTCTCTGTAAGTAGATAAAGCAATTTTTTGGATATTATTAGAAAATGTCCAATCCAAACCATAAAGCGGGTAATTTGAAGTGTAGTTGGAGGTATTAGTTAAGGGTATAAGTGATGTATTGAAATTAGAGTTAGAAGTAGAGTTAGGGTAAGAATTAGAATTAGAGTTAGATATAGAACTATAATTAGAGAAGGCTGGATATGGATAGTTGTTTGGGGAGTTGGAATGCCTGTCATATGAAGTCATACCATGCCTGTGAAGATGAGGACGTTCGGAAGCTACTGAAGAACGTTTGTGTAGGGACGCAAAGCTGGGATAGGGATAGGGATAGGAATAGGAATAGGGGTTGGTTGTTTGCATTGTGATGGAGATAGATGGAATTGAAGATGGGTGATCAGCGGCTTAACTTCGAGAAAAACGAAAAGTTAGTGACGAAGTAGTAGATAGGAGATAATACATAGTGGCTTGCTAGGACAGGTGATGAAATTGGAAAATCCAAAAGTCAAAAACTAAAAACTAAAAACTAAAAACCCAGACGTGGCGGGTGCGGGTGCACGGGTGGCCCGGTCCTTCGCTCAAACACCGACGCCAATGCCGACGCCAATGCCGACGCCGACGCCGACGCGGGCCGTTCCCCGCTGAGCCGCAGGCAAACACCGCCTGCTTTTCGCACTGGTCGCACTTCGCGGTTCCCCTCCTCCGCTGGGCCCTGACCTTTTGCAAACAATAAAACATCCAAAACGCAACAAAGAGAAAACATGGAAAAGAGCGTCTAGCAGCGGTGATGGCGTCTGGGGGCCCTTCCGCCCGCAACGGAGAAACACCAGCTTGGCAGAATCCACTGGTGGGAGAATCCTCCCAGCAAAAAAATAGAACTGCGCCCACCGGAGTCATTTGTGGGAAAACCCACCCGTTCCAGATCCATTGAACCACCTGTCATGACCTGCGATGACCCCCCCTCATTTTGAACCTCCCAAACCCTGGTTCTTTTTCTTTCACTTTGGAAACTTCTTCTACATCTTTCATATTTCTAACCCCTTTCACATCCTATGTTACAAGTTAGTCACGTCCCAATGTCCCCTCTACATCCTTCTTCCGCCCAAATCTTCAATCAATATGCTTGTATCCGTTGTAGACGGTTGAAAAAAAAATGTTCTAAACATCTTCCAAAATGTAGAAACTGTGATAAACAAAATGAATCTTGTGAATACGTTGAACGTAAAAACAAAAGGAAAACCTTATCCCTACTTAACAACGATTCTTCTGCTTTGAAAAAAATTCGTACAAATTCAAACTCAAACTCAAATCCAAATTCAATGTCTGATGTTTCTGATAATGAAAGTTTAACTGATAATACTCCCTCCATACTAATTAATGATCTTCCCGTTCATGATTCAAACTCAATCTTTTTATCTCCAAGAAGTTCTTCAACTTCAAATTCTAATTCAAATTCGATCTCAATTCATAACAATAATAATACCCTCTTATCTCCAACTCAATCTTCACTGCCAAATCAATTTATTCAATTACCCCCAATAAGAAATCGATCAATCAGTTTATCTCATAACGACTATCTACCTCCATTATCATCTTATTCTTTTCAAACCATAGATTATTCTTTAGCAACGACTAAACCACCAAACAATTTTAATCTTACTATACCTCCAACTTTTTCAACTGCTTTCCTCTCTCCATCTTATTCCTCTCCTTCTTATCCGAGATCTAATTCAATTAAATCTAATTCTCCAGCAAATAGTACTTTCAATATACCATCTCCGAAAATCTTCAATTTTCACAATCATAACAATAATCAATTCAACTCTTTGGATTTATTCAATAATGATACAATCTCAAATTCTCCAATCGAATTCGATCTTCTGGTTTTGATTTCAAACAAATTGCAATTAATTGATGAAAAGTTCAACAACTCCAATTTTCAGTTCAGTTTCCAAAATTATGAATCAAATTTTAGATTCATTTTAAATTTCCTAGTCTTTTTAGATAGTAAGTTTTTAATTGATAAATTTACAAGATTTAAAAATAATCCCAATATTCTCAATAATATTGATGATTTATCAGTTGATGATTACTTTAACACAATTGAATTTTTACTCATTCTAACAGCTTCAGTCTTAGTTTCAAATAATCAGAATCCACCTTCTCTTTCATATGAAAAATTCATCTTCACAACCGCTTATAAATTATTACAAAAAAAATCTCATTCTTTTTCAAATATTCAAATCTTAAGATTACTAACTTTACTACAAATAATTTCAATTTTTAATAATTCAGATTTAGAATTAATCTGTTTTATTTTAACAATTTTAACCAACTTTACCAAAAAATTAAATTTGAATAGAAATCTGAAAAATTTTAAGCTAAACCAAAACAACATAACATTATCCGATTTTGAATACTTGAATCGACTATTTTGGACCATCTTCATAATTGATTCTTTAATTTCTTCAGTTACTTGTAATCAACCAAATTTTAATTTGAGTAATATTAATGTTCCTCTACCAATAGCAATTGTAAAAGATGAAGAAAATAAAATTTTAATTCAAAATATAATCATCAAAATGTCTAAAATTAAATCAAAAATAATTTCAAATTTATATATTATCAATTCAAATACTTCAATAGATTCTGAAAAATTATTACTATTATCAAATTTAAGACAGGATGCTGACATTTGGTATAATGAATGTAGAATCTTATTATCTAAATTAGATTTAAATCAATTTTATGATGAAAATTTCCAATTTAATTTGCAAATCTTTGCTGCTTGGATTTCTCAGGAATACTATTATATTTTAACAATTTTATTCAAACCTTCAAATTTATTTCCAAAACCTGATATACCAAACTTTACCGTTATTTCAAATGCAACTTTCCAAAATTCAACTATTTTAATTGATTTAATCAATAATAATAATTTATCATTATCAAATTTAAATTTATTTTATTATAAATTCTCCAACATATCCATATATTTATTAATTTCTTTAATTAAAGGTATGTTTACAATCAATGATTCAATTGAACTTTTGAAAAAATTGATGAAAATTTGGAATAACAATCACGACAATAACAATAATACCTTAAAAAATTTCAGTGCTTGTATTTTAGAAATTGATAGAATTTTAAATTTGGAATTTTCTAAACTCTCAGCTAACAGCAATCCATCTGATACCTTCGTACCATCTGATGATTCAATTAAATTTATTTTAAAACAATTAAAAAAGATTTCAAATATAATGTTAAACCATGGGTTTTCGGTTTACACTGATATTGGCTATATCAATTATCTTGAAATTAACGACTAATAAACAATCATTTCTTTTCTCCTTTTTTTTTGTAACTTATATATAGGTCTTGTAATAGAAATTAAAAATGCATACACCAGCCACATGGACGTTTTTTCACCAGCCACATTTAAAAACGTTGCCTAAAGAAAGATTATTAGATATGTAATATATAGTAATAATCAAATCAACATGCCCCTTGACTTTCACATGATCTACTATTTCATAAATCAATAATGAATCAACTGGATATCAAAAAACATACTTCATGTCATAAGCGGTTTTTATCCTTATTACCAAGTAAATATCAATCGGAAGATAGTAATAAATTAGCAATTGCGTATTTTTCCTTAGCATCTTTAGAAATTTTAGGTACCTTGACAACAACATTTTCAAAATCTGAAATTAATTCATTTATAAATTATATTTATGCACATTATATAGAAACAGAAGAATATGCTGGATTTCGAGGTTCATTCACAATATATGTAAATGACGAATCCTCTATTGAATTAGCTTCCATTTGCTTTTCTTTACAATGTTTAATTGTTTTAAATGATGATTTATCAAGATTAAATAAATGTAAAATTATGAACTTTATATCAAAATGTCAACATCCAAATGGTGGATTTAATAATGTTTTATTATCAGATAATGGGTTAAAATTAGAGAAAGATTTAAGATATTGTATGATTGCAATCACGATTTCCAAAATATTACTAAGATCAAACCTTAAAATTTCAAATTATGTTGATTTACAAAAGCTTAAGAGTTATATTCTAAATTTACAAAATTTTGATGGTGGATTTTCCATGTATTTAGGTGATGAATCTCATAGTGGTATGATATTTTGTGCTGTTGATTCACTATCTTTAATTAATGAAAGTTTAAATTCAATTGACAATGATAAATTGATTGATTTTTTGACCCATCGACAAATCAATTTTAATGAATTTAATAATTCTGAATTCTTGGATAATGAATATTTAGATATCAATGATATTGGTGGATTTAATGGTAGATTAAATAAATATGGGGATACATGTTATGTATTTTGGTGTTTGAGTTCATTACATTTATTAAAGTCGGAAAATTTAGTAGATAAAGATTTAGCAATTGATTTTCTGATTAATAGAACACAAAATTTGAAAATGGGTGGGTTTAATAAAACTACTGATGTACACGAATTTTCTGATCCATTACATTCATTTCTTGGTTTATGTGCATTAAGTATCTTAAAATATCCAAATTTGAATCCAATAAATTGTCAATTCGTTCTACCTGAATCAAGTTATAAACATTGGGAAAAACTATAAAAAACGGACGGATATATAAGAAGGATATTATTTTGGAAAAAAAAAAATCTATAAAATTTATCCATATATACTTATGTACAAGCATGAAATAAAAACTCTCTCCAAATTCATATTTATATTTTAACTAATTCTTCATAAATACACCATGCAATAGCTGCACTACCTGCCTTTCTTACCAATCTTAATGATAATCCATTAAAAAATGATTTCCAATTCTCATTATATAGTTTAACTGTAGTCTGTGTGAAAGTTTTATAAATTTCAGGTGATAATTGCATTCTCGTTTTAATCGTATCAAATGGTCCAGTTATCGAAGTTGCAAAAACTGATGCAATTACTGCACTTGTTGAATTTATCAAACCTGATGAAAAATGACCTAATTCATTACCATGATCACCATCATTTAAATTCATTATTTTAGGTAAAGTTGATTTTAGTTGTTCATATGATGATATGTATAATCCAGCATATGGTGCATCTCTTAAAACTGTTGGTCCAAAACCTCTGAAGAATCCAACTAATCCATCATGTTTATAAATATTTAAAATAGCATCCTTCATTGAATTATAATTGTATAAATTGGATTCAAATCTAATCTTAATAACTGTGATCGGCATAGTTAAATATCCAACAAATGATCTAGATATCATACCTATTAAAATGTTCTCATATGCTGATAATCTTGGTAATTTTGAGGATACATTAAAAATTGGAGTTTCTGAATTTTTCAAGTTGGATATATTAACTCTAGCTAGATGTAATGTTGATAAATATAATCCACTACCGACGGATGTTCTAACTGCACTAGGTAATGTACCTCTCCATAATTGTCCAATTTCGGATATGTTTTTCAAAACTGTTGAAATTGAATTGTCCTTACTTTGTTGTACTCGTGTTTTAACTAAATCTAATGGTTGTAAACAAATTGCTGAAGTTAACCCTCCAATAAATCCGGCAGCTAAGTGTCGTCTTGTTTTTTGTTCTTTATTACTTGACATTTCAGAATGATTGTATAAAGCTAAATTTTTACATAAAACAATAATATTCGTAATTTTTTATGCAAATCCATCATGTGTGGTTGGAAAATAAAGCCAGCCAATTTTGTTCGCTATATGTATTTTAATGCTTTTATATAATCTCAATTGATTTTCAAATATTGTAAACTATGAATGTATATTTACAAATATACTATATGATATCAGTAAGGATACAAAATTCTAAAAGATCTAATGTTTCTAAGTGTATAAAATGTATGTAAAAAATAATTGAAATAATGATAATTTGTCAACAATTCAATAATCAAAAACAAACCGTTGCATGGTAAATAGTAAATAGTAAATAGTAAATAGTAAATAGTAAATAGTAAATCATAAAACAAAATGCAATTTTTACGTTTTGTTAAAAGTCTCCACCGCCGAAATCTCCACCGCCGAAATCATCACCACCTCCATAACCTGAATCACCATAATTATTTTCTGTATAATAATTATTTGTATCATGATCTAAAACACTACCAAGTAATAAACCACCTGCTGCTCCCATTGCCAGACCCCCCATCATACCGCCCATACCACCCATACCACTACGACGTTGTTGTTGTTGTTGTTGTTGTTGTTGGTACATTGGTTGTTGTTGATACATTGGTTGCTGTGGATAATATTGTGCTTGTGGATATCCTTGTTGATATCCTTGTTGATATCCTTGTTGATAACCCTGTTGTTGGTATCCTTGTTGTGGATATTCTGCTCTCGATTGTTGTTGTGATGGTGGTGATCCGCTACCAGGTCTTTCATATGCTGGTGGGGCAGTATCCGGCATTGTTGTCCCCTGTGGTATTTCCCATTGGGATTTACCTGTAGATTCATTAACATAGAACCATTCTAAGTTAAACGTATTCAAAATGTTAGTATTATGTAACAATAATGAATCTCAGTTATCAAATGTTCAACGCCTTCAATAATTTATTAGAGTCAATACATACCATTATATTTTTCATCCCAGACAGCGACCCAGCCTTTAGGAACTTGTGGTTTTTGTGTTTTGTCGGTCATGGTATAATATAAACTGTGCAGTGTATGTTATATGTTGATTACAGTAAAGTAAATCAACTTTATTTAGTGCAACAGTAGATTAAAAGTAAATCAGAGGATTAGATCTCTCTGATCTCGCTTCAAATAATTGTTTCCAACTATGGTTCGGCATAAAAATCATTTTTCGCATCAATTTTCAATTATCTTTTAACGTTTACCCTGTTGTAAATTTATAATTTAAATTTTATAATAATTATATTTGAATTTTAAAGTCTATAAAGCTATATATATATGATGTGAAACTAAAAAAGTATATAGATAATTGTTTGATTAGAAAAGGTTATTACGGAAATCAGTAAACGCAAAAGGGTAAAAAAAACGTGAGAAAAAATAAACGTGAATTCATTCACATAAAAAATAAAGCTGAAATAATTGAAATAAACGCAATTAAGTTAGAGTTTAATGCTAACTTGGGTGATGAATTGGAGTATTCAACATTAGAAACGTCAGTGGTGGAAGTACCGGATGACTGAGAATTAGTTGAGGAGGCTTGAACATTTTGTTGCTGGATAGTTGTAGCAGTTGATAATGTTTGAACACTTTGTTGTTGAATACTGGTTGTAGCTGATTGAATTTCAGCATCTTGCTGCTGAATAATTGTAGTATTTGATAAGTTTTGAACATCTTGTTGTTGGATATCTGTTGTAGCTGATGGAAGAGCTGGTACATATTCAGTAGCATCACTAAATGGACAGAATGTTGTAGTTGTAGTCACAATTTCAGTAACAATAGAAATAGAAATCGGAACGGTTTCAACAGTAGTTGCTTCATTTGTGAGAACAATAACTTCATCACCAAATGTTGAAGTAGATGCAACTAGGACAACATTAGTAGTTTCTTTAGAAACAGTGGTGGTATAGCTTTCAGCCTTCGTAATAACCAAAGTATAGGTTGTACCAGAATAATAAGTTGTTAGCTCAGAAGATGGGGATGAGGTTGTTAAAGAGGATAAATATTCAGTTTCACCACCAACAATCGGATGAACGTTGGTTAAAGAAAGTAAATTTTCGGTTTCACCACCAGCAACTGGACGAACACTAGTTAAAGAAGATGAATAGCCAGTTTCACCACCAACAATTGGACGAACATTGGTTATAATCTTTGACAACAATTTAGTCGATTCAACAGTAACAGTATCATCACTTGATAAAGTGACAGTTAAACTAGAAGCAGCTAAACCAGATTTGGTGGTAGGCATTGCACCAAACGATGTTTCTGTCATGTTGGAATTAATGGATGAGTATAGTTGACGTTGCGAAACAGATTCAATTGATGTAACATGGTCAAGAAGTGATGATGAGCTTTCTAAAGAACTGTGAGTTGACACAGAATTGGTGGATGAGACAAGATCGGTGGATGAGACAGGATCAACAACATACGATGAGGTTGTTAAGTAGTGATGAGGTGGAACTGTATCGACTGAGGAAACATGGTCAAGAAGTGATGATGAGCTTTCTAAAGAACTGTGAGTTGACACAGAATCGGTGGATGAGACAGGATCAACAACATACGATGAGGTTGTTAAGTAGTGATGAGGTGGAACTGTATCGACTGAGGAAACATGGTCAAGAAGTGATGATGAGCTTTCTAAAGAACTGTGAGTTGACACAGAATCGGTGGATGAGACAGGATCAACAACATACGATGAGGTTGTTAAGTAGTGATGAGGTGGAACTGTATCGACTGAGGAAACATGGTCAAGAAGTGATGATGAGCTTTCTAAAGAACTGTGAGTTGACACAGAATCGGTGGATGAGACAGGATCAACAACAGACGATGAGGTTGTTAAGTAGTGATGAGGTGGAACTGTATCGACTGAGGAAACATGGTCAAGAAGTGATGACGAGCTTTCTAAAGAACTGTGAGTTGACACAGAATCGGTGGATGAGACAGGATCGGTGGATGAGACAGGATCAACAACATACGATGAGGTTGTTAAGTAGTGATGAGGTGGAACTGTATCGACTGAGGAAACATGGTCAAGAAGTGATGATGAGCTTTCTAAATCTGAATTGTGTGGTAAAATTGAACTAGCCGATTCGGTAATCGCATAAGATGTTATTGAAGACTTTGAACTTGAATCAGTGGTACTTGACCTATTTGAAAAAAGTGATGATGATAAACTAGGTTCTGTAAAACTTGAAACAGTGGATGATGTAACGGAATCAATAAATGATAAGTCAGAAGATAAAACATTAGATGATGATGAACCGGGTAAAAATGAACTGGATAAATCAGTTGAGGCTAATGAATCAGGATTAGTTACTGTAGCCCCATGTGGAAGAATTGATGAGGAATCATTCAAAGTGGTTGTTGATGAAAACAAAGACGGTGATAGTGAAACTAAATCAGATGGAAGATCAGTTTCCCCACCAACAATTGGTAGGACAGAAACGACTGAAATACCACCAGTTGGTAGAGGCCTATGTCTAGTAGTTATTGGACTAGAAGTTACAAACGATGTATCAGCATATGAGCCTGGTGCAGAACTTCGTGCAGATGATGATGGGTACACTAGATGTGAGTTTCCATCAACTGAGGATGAACCTGGTGTGGAACTTGGAACTGATGAACCTGGTGTGGAACCTGGAACTGATGAACCTGATGCAGAACTTACAACTGACGAACCAGATGCAGAACCTGGAACTGATGAACCTGGTGCAGAACCTGGTGCAGATGA